>CM076579.1:1164001994-1164304783 GCA_034641835.2 Pinus albicaulis | reverse complement strand
TTTGAACTGGAAGATCTTCACCTATAACCTTCTTTAAGCATGAAACATGGAAAACTGGATGTACTCGCGAAGAAGCAGGAAGCTCCAATTTGTATGCCATAGTACCAATCTTTTGCAACACCTTGTAAGGACCATAGTACTTTGGCGATAATTTATCATCCTTCTTAGCTTGCTTGAGGGACATTTGTTTGTATGGTTTTAGCCGTAAAAATACCCAATCTCCTACATCAAAACTTCTCTCGTTGTGATGTTGATCTGCCTGTTGTTTCATTCAATTTTGTGCCAAATTCAAGTTATCCTTTAAGAGTTGGAGAACTTCTTGCCGATGCTCGATGTGATCTTCCACTGCTTGAACCTTCGAATTTTCCCTTAAAGATGATGTGATGGATGGTGGATGATATCCATAAAGTGCCATAAATGGGGTCATTTTTACTGCGGTATGGAAGGAAGTGTTATACCACCATTCAGCAAGAGGTAACCACTTGACCCATTGTGTTTGTTTATCAGATACAAAACAACGAAGATATCCTTCCAAACATTTATTTACTATCTCAGTTTGACCATCAGATTGAGGATGATAAGATGAGCTATGAGCTAACCGAGTACCCAAACAAGAAAATAACTCCGTCCAAAAATTTCCAGTAAAAATGGGATCTCTGTCGCTCACAATAACCCTTGGGCTTCCATGTAGCTTTTGAATTATGTCCATAAATGTAGTAGCAACCGTACTTGCTTTAAATGGATGAGATAATGCACAAAAGTGTGCATACTTGGTAAGTCTATCAACTACCACCATGATGACACTCTTTCCTTCGGACTTAGGTAAACCCGTGATAAAATCCATTGAAATCTCCTCCCAACGTTGACTTGGAATGGATAAAGGTTGTAGAAGTCCCGGGGTCTTAATTGTTTCCACTTTATTCTGCCGGCAAACCAAACATTCCGCCACAAACTTTTGAATATCAGATTTAAGGCCATCCCAAAAAAATTCTTTCTTCACCCTGTGGTAAGTTTTTAAAAATCTTGAGTGTCCTCCTAAAGGAGAAGTGTGCAATTCCATAAGAATCTTTTTTTTTAGTTGGGAATTCTTACAAAGATATAAGCGATATTTGTACCATAAGGAATCATTTTTCCAACTAAATGTATCAGATGTACTAGGATCTTGCCGCAACTTTTGAATGAGTATCCATACATCTTTGTCCTTCTTCCATTCATCTCTTGCTTCAGTTATCCAATCTGGTTGGATAATAGAAATGGCACAAAGCAATGCTTCCACCTCTTCATTCTTTCTTGAGAATGCATCTGCAACAACATTCAACTTTCCTTTTTTGTAGATTATTTCAAAGTCATAACCCAACATCTTTGTGACCCATTTTTGCTGTTCTTCCGACGATAGTCTTTGTTCCAAAAAGTGTTTAAGACTATCATGATCAGTTTTTACCTTGAAGTGTCTTCCCATTAGGTAAGTTCGCCATTTCTTTAGTGCATGTAGTATTGCTAACATTTCCTTCTCATAAATAGGTTTCCGTAAATACTTTCCTTTGATTGGACGACTTTCAAAAGCAATGGGTCTTCCTTCCTGCATTAAAACTGCACCAATTCCATTTCCTGAGGCATCACATTCCACAATAAAGGTTTTTGTGAAGTCCGGTGTAGCTAAGACCGGTGCTAGGCACATTGCCTCTTTAAGACGTTCAAAGGCCCTAGTTGCTTCAGGAGTCCATGAAAATGCATCTTTCTTCAATAATGTTGTTAGAGGTGCTGCTATTCTCCCATAATTCTTAACAAACTTGCGATAATACCCCGTTAACCCGAGAAATCCTCGCAACTGCTTTATGGTTGTGGGAACTTTCCATTCCTTAATGGCTTTAATTTTGTTAGGGTCCACTTTAACATCCTCGTGAGATACAATATGACCCAGATATTCCACCTCTTGTACTCCAAAGAAACATTTGGACTTTTTTGCATATAATTGTTTCTCCTGCAATAGTTTGAGCACCCCGTCAACATGTTCAACATGATCCTTCCAAGACCTGCTGTAGATTAGTATATCATCAAAAAATACTAGCACAAATTTTCTAAGGAAGGGTTTGAAAATGGAATTCATCAACCCTTGAAATGTAGAAGGTGCATTGCTAAGGCCAAAAGGCATGACCAAAAATTCATAATGACCCTCATGAGTTCGAAATGCTGTTTTTGGAATATCTTCAGTCTTCATTCTAATTTGATGATATCCCGAACGAAGATCCAACTTGGTAAAATAAATTGCTCCATGTAATTCATCCAATAATTCATCAATCACAGGAATGGGAAATTTGTCTTTAATGGTGAGCTTATTGAGCTCCCTATAATCCGGACACATTCGCCATGATCCATCCTTCTTGTGTACCAATACTACAGGAGCAGAGAAAGAACTTTGACCGGGTTGAATTATACCCGCCTCTAACATTTCTGCAATCATACGTTCAATTTCGCTTTTTTGGAAGTAAGGATATCTATAAGGCCTGATGTTTGGAGGAACACTTCCTGGAATCAAATGAATAGCGTGATCATGATCACGAATAGGTGGAGTCCTTTGGGAGTTTCAAACACCTTGGAATGATTGTCCAAGACTTGTTGGAGATCTGCAGAAATAGATGATTTTGATGTTGGAACTTCTAGTGAGCATAATTGTGCAATTACGCCTCGCTGTTCTTTCTTTAGAAGCTTTGTCATGACATTAGAGCTTATTATCCTTCCTGGCTTCCCTACGATACCCCGTAATTCGACTTCCTTTCCTTCTGAAAAAAATTTCAAGAAAAGTTCTTGAAAATTAAAAGCTACCGTCCCCAAAGATTGTAACCATTGTACTCCTAGTACAACATCAGCACCTCCCATAGGAATGGAAAGCATTGGACTATTCAATACATATTCCCCCATGGTTAGCTTGATATTATGCATTTTCCAGAGCAATTTATAGTTCCTCCATTTGCAACCATCACTTGACATTCTAGTGCTGGGTATAGGAAACAATTCAATTCCTTGGCTACCTTACAATGAATAAAATTATGGGTGCTACCCGAATCAATCAACACTATTACCTTTTTCTTCTTGATATGTCCTTCTATCTTGAGAGTTTGATGAGTGGTAATTCCTGCCAGTGCATTACACGATATGGTCGGATTCATTTCTTCCTCTTCTAGGGCTGGTTCCTGGTGTATATCCTCTTCTTGTTCATTTTCTTCTTCTTCTTCACAATCTGTGTAAAATAATTTCTTCTCAGCACACTTATGACCTTTAGTGTATTTTCTATCACAACTATAGCAAAGCCCTTTTTCTCTTTTTTCTTCCAATTGTTGTGGTGTCAACCTTGTAGGTTGTGGAAATCTAGGCGTAGCAACACTTCCTTCTTTATAGAATTGAGTGGTAGGCTTCCTTGTTGCCATTATTTTACATTCAACTTTTCTTGCCAACCCGAATGCCTTCTCCAATGAATCAGGTTCCAAAACGCGAACTTCATGTTGGATGTTATCCTTTAAAGTGCCTATGAAGAGATCAATCCTGTGTTCCTCTGGAATATCAGTTACCCTTATATTCAATTTTTGGAAGTCCTCAATGTACTGCCCCACTAAACCCTTTTGTTTGAGATTTATCAATTGGCTAAAGAAGGTGTTGCTCTTTGTATCCTCATAATGTGCTATCATTTCCTCCATAAAAATCGACCAAGTGACAATTTTTTTACGGGAGCAAAGCCATCGATACCATACAAATGTATTTTGTTCTAAATGTAAAGTTGCAATGCGTACCTTTTGTGTGTTTTGCACATTATGGAGATCAAAATATTGCTCCATCCGTAGTATCCATGTTACAGGATCCTTTCCATCAAACTTCCTCATATCCATTTTTGGAATATGGTGGTTCTTCCTGCCAACATTCGAGTTTATGAAATCATGATTAACATTTATTTTGTTCTCATCAGGAGGTTCTTCTCCTATATTTCCACCATTAGGAATCATTTCTGGTTTTAAACTTGTCATCAAGCCTTCCATGTATGCTTTTAGATCACTCTTCATGTTTTCCATGTTGTCTTTTATGTCATCCATCTTAGCTTCCATGCCCACTTCCATGCCATCCATCTTAGCTTCCAAACCAATCATCTTAGCTTCCACGGCTTTCTTCAAACCATCCATCTTAGTTTCCACGCCTTTCTTCAAAACTTCCATTTCATTTTTTGTTGTTCTTTGCGAGAGCGAAATTTGCTCTTGTAATTTTGATATGTCATGTTGCCATTCTTCATCTTCATGAGTCATAGTAGAGCCTTCTGAAGGCTTAATGGTGTTGAATTCTTTTTAGGGGCCATTTTAGAATCAAATATTGATATCTATTCTAAAATATTCCCTTGGAATCAATTCAACTTGATTCTTCAAACAAGACTTATGCAATTCGGAAAAAAAAAATACACACCTTTTACTATCTTTTAGAAGATCGATATTGAAATTGAATTATCTCTGTAATTGAAAATCTTCGATATCTGAAATTCAGCCCTGTAGTAGCCCTCTGAAGCTTCTTTCAAATGCCACAGTTCTGACCTGATTTTGATTCTCCAAGACAAAGTTGTGTCCAATCTCCCACAATGACCTAATTCTGGACTGGTTCAGTAGAGCGAACTTGTACGACTTGCCACGTGTCACTGTTTTGTCCTTTGTCTTTGAAATTGATAGCGAAGAAACTACAGGCCGTGTGCTGGTGATCACTTTTGACGGCACGCCAATCCAATGTTCAGAGAGAGAGTTATTAAACTTTTCCCACGATCACCTCTTTGAGATGAAATTCAGGAGCCTGAAAAAGCACTACCTTCCACAGATCATATCTCCAAAAATATTGCGAACCAAACTCGGAAATTTTTTGACAAATTTCCTCAGGATTTTAGCTTCGCACCATATGAATTTCAGATTCTGAACCTTCGTAGAAACAGATTTATAGCGAAAATGCCACGATGACCTGTTTAGGAGCTTGAAAAAAGACCTGACTTCCACAGATGATATCTCCGCAACTATTGCGAACCAAGGTCTGAAATTTTTAGACAAGCTTCCTCAGGATTTCGGCTTCGCACCCTAAAAATTTCAGCTTCTGAAACTTCGTAGAAAAAAAGTTATAGCGAAAATTCCACGATGACCTGTTTGGAGCAGCGAAACCCTAGAATCCAAAGCTCTGATACCAAATGTTATGTAACCAACTCCAAAAATAGACGAAATGAGATATCAACGCCTTTCACAAAACCTCCTTTCTATATATAGGAGTCCATGGGGCCATAATATAATCCTAGGGCTACAATGTAATCCTAGCCGACCTAACAATAATAATTTAAGGGCACAATAATAACAAAATGGGGGTTACAAGGGTACACTAATAACAATAAGGGGTTTACACTAACAATAATAAGGGGCTATACTAGTGATATAGGGACCTAACAGATAGCAGTAAACAAAAGGAACACAAATGCACCCAGTTTTTAAGGTGGAAACACCCTACAAGACAAAAACCACCTGAATGATTTTCTAATAATTCTTTAATATCCAACTCCAATTGAAAATAAAGCTCCAAATTTCTAGAATATAGAAAATCATTCTTCTCCAACTCCCACTGGATGGAAGCTCCAATGCCCAAGATTATTCAGTAGTCAACTGAACAGATGCCCCAACACCCAATGAGATACAATCCACCCTAGCACCACCCCACCACCCTGAAGTTTTCATAGGCTTGAACCTGTTGGTGACTTCATGCACCAGCCTAGCACCACCCTACCATCCTATATAAGAATAAAAGAATAATGGACTCCCGTAGTAGGGGAGATGGTCCACAATGATATAGAATGATGTAGAAGAAGAAGACACACTAGACCATAACCCCAACTGTGAAAAAAATACCTAATGATGATCCTAGACCTCCCGACATTGCCTCTTCAATTCTTGGTAGATAGATGCTTGTACAAATTTTACAATGATTCTTTTACAATGACTCAGTACAATGATACCTTTACAATGACTATATGTAGTGCTGCCCACATGAAGACTTAATGTGGTGAACTTCTTGTTGTTGTTCTGCACCTTGATTGTTTCTCTTTTCATGCTACCATTTCTCTATT
This sequence comes from Pinus albicaulis, assembly GCA_034641835.2. NCBI lineage: Eukaryota > Viridiplantae > Streptophyta > Pinopsida > Pinales > Pinaceae > Pinus > Pinus albicaulis. The sequence goes on along the minus strand of CM076579.1, from coordinate 1,164,298,659 downwards.
CAGAACATTAGATCATTCTTTGAGTCTTATCTTGTTGAATATATAATACTTGCAAAAAGTCTTCAAGGAAATACCCATGACATGATAATGGAAAAAATTACCTCATCCTACAGAGCATATGTCAGTGCTAAGCAAAAAAAACAAATTAGAATAAAAAGAACCTAATGTAATTAAGAGATGAACATTCATATACATAATATTTTTACATGGAGCTTACCTCTGTTGCACATTGCTTTGCTTTTCTGCCCTAGAAAGTCTGGTCCTTTGCAGCCCTTGAAAACACATGATCTAGCTTTTTCTTGCCTTCTAGGAGCTCAATATTGAATCTGATATATCACTATTATTTCAGATCCCCAGTATGTGATTTTTGGTCCTATAGTCCTCTGAGTCTTCTTTCCAATGCCACATTTATGACCCAATTTGGATTCTTCAGGGCAAAGTTATGCCCAATCTCTCACAATGACCTAATTATGAACTCGTTTAGTAGAGTGAACTTGTACGACGTGCCACCTATCACTGTTTCCTCATTCGGCTCTGAAATTTATATATAGAAAACTACAGTCTGTGTACTATTCGCTAATTTTTACATAATTCTAATCCAATACTCATAGAGAGAGCTATGACGATTTTCCCAAGGTCACCTCTTTGAGATGAAGTTCAAGAGCCTGCAAAAACCCAAACTTCCACAAATCATATCTTCGAAAATATTGCGCACCATGATCTGAAATTTTTACATGAGCTTCCTCAATATTTCGTCTTCACCTCATAAACATTTCAACTTCTGAACCTTCATAGAAAAAATTTATAGAAAAAATTCCGCAATGACCTGTTTCGAGTAGCGAAGCCCTACATGAGGAGGATATGAGGATCACAATGTATATAAATGCTTAGGTTGAGAGGGACTTCAACAAGAGACCATGGGAGGGATTTTAGGAGCTTAAATTTTTTTAATTATTTATCCTTCAATGACCACAACCAATTATTAGTGTCATGCCTCAACCACATGGGGTTTTAGCCCACTAATTGGAGTTACTAACTTCAAACATGAATATCTCTCAAATCGTGAAGAATTACATGGTGTTCCATATATTAACGGAAACATCTCAACAATTAGAAATGACAAAAAAATCCTTGACTCATAATATAGTAATTTGGTAGGTCAAAATTCCCATTCAATATTGGGGTAGCCCCTGGTGCTGCTTGGGTTGACATCAATGACAAACACTGATAATAAATCTCCCCCTTTGGTATTGATGGAAACACAAGTACTCCCCCTGCGATCATGACACCTCTTCCTACAACATTCTCTCCCCCTTTGACATCAATGGTAAAGCATAACTCCCCCTGACACACAACCATCTTGAGGACCTGTACACTCTTCCACTCCCCATTTATATTCTGAATAAGGAAAATCTAATGAGAACTTGGGAGAATCCAAAGCTTATGGCGAATATATTCAAATGCTTCACGAGGTAAAGGTTTAGTGAATATATCAGTGATTTGTTCTTTTGTACCAACATATTCAAGTTTGATATTATTTTCAATGACTTGTTCTCTAACAAAATGATATTTGGTCGGAATGTGTTTTGTTTTTGAATGCATGACATGATTATTGGAGATGCTGATGGCACTGGTGTTATCACAGAAGATGGGAATAGACTCACTGAATTTTACTTGAAGATCTTGCAAAGTTTGTTTCATTCAAAGGACTTGAGTACAACAAGCTACTGCTACAATTTATTCCGCTTCCGCTGTAGATAACAAGATTGAGGTTTTCATTTTTCTCAACCATGATACGAGACAACCACCTAGATATAATGATGCTCCACTATTACTCTTATGATCATCAATGCTTCCTGCCCAATCTACATCTGTAAAGGCTCAAATAATGAGATTGTTACCCTTGGGATACCACAAGCCATATTCTGTTGTGTCCTTTAGATATAAAATAATTCTTTTGACGACAATAATATGTGATTCTTTTGGTGCTACTTGGAATCTTGCTACTTGTCCAACTACTTGCATAACATCTGGCCAGAAGGCTGTTACATATATAAGACTACCAATCATATATCTGTACAATCTCTTATCCACATCCTTAGATGAGTTGTCTATGCTCAATTTTCAACCTGTTACCATCGGAGTAAGGACGAGTTTTCAATATTCCATTTTGAATTTTTTGAGAATTTCCTTAATGTACTTGGCTTGAAATATAAATATTCTTTTCTATTGCTGAGATATTTGAAGCCCTAAGAAGTATGTCAACTCACCAAGTAAAGACATCTCGAACGCACTTTGCATCTTTGTAGCGAAGTTCTTACTTAGTAGATCATCATTAATACCAAATATTATATCATCCACATATACCTCAACTATTGTTAAATTATCTTTAACTATTTATACATAAAGATTGCTATCAACAGTACCTTTTTTGAACCCTTAGTGTGAGTGTTGGAACCAAAAATAAAACAAGCTACTTCATCATAAGCACAAGCAACCTATTTTGTAGTCTTGAAGGTGCCAAGTTACATCCTTATTTTCTATGTGGTGTCTTTTACCTTTGCAACCCATCATTTAGAAGGCCTTTGTCTTACACCCACAAATTTATTTCTTAATTTCTTGTTTGTGGAAATAATCTTCCCTTTGAATTTAAGCATTGACATGGCAGAGTAGAATAACTCTCTTTACATGTCCACGAATCAATTAAAGTTGATTTCTTGAAACAAAAATGGTTTCGTCTCTCTTGCGACAAAGCAAAGAACAGACACAAGCTCAAAATTAACTACAGAAACAACATAATGAACACTTACAACAAATAAGTCATTCTCCTATGTTAACCTACTTATTTTCATAGGATCAACTATTATGTAGCTCTCACATTTTCTTGGCCCTCCCTTGAGAAAGTTAAGCTAGAACTGACTTTGATACCAACGGAGGAAATTGGAGAATGATCTTGCACAAAAAATTCACATACAAAATAATATCATTATTGAATATAAAAACCTAGATACAATATTATTGAGAGAATATATCAACAATATTCAACAGACCCAAACCAAATCTACAAATATAAGTATTAATTCTAACACAAGTTACATGGAGAAAGAAACATAATCCTTGAAGATGATAACTTCAACTCATATAATTGATTGATATTGAAAAGTATAATTAGTGGAGTTGGTTTTCAATTTAACTCATTGGAGTAATATGGGATAGGCCCAAGATCAAACCTAGAGGCTTCCACTATAACACCAAGAGTATATTTATCAACTTCAACCCATATAATTGATTGGTATTGCAAAGTATAATTAGTGGATTTGGTTTTCAATTTAACTCGTTGGAGTTATCTCGGCTAGGCCCAAGATCAAACCTAGTGGCTGCCACTAGAACACCAATAGTATATGTAACAACTTCAATTCATAGAATTTATTGATATTTCAAAATCTAATTAGTGGAGTTTGTTTTCAATTTAACTCATTGGAGTAATATAGGCCAGGGCCATGATAAAACCTAGTGACTGTCATTATAACACCAAGAGTATATTTAATAACTCATAAGCTAGATAAACCAGGAATTTATGACTTAGAAAGAGGCGACACTCTATGAGAGTGGGAGAACTTACTCCTTGAGCCTTATCAAAATGGGCCAAATAAGTCCCCATTGAATTTGAAACATGGTAGAGGGGATAACATCCCATTCTGCCAACCATTCAATTATCCTACAAAAGGACTAGATCAAACATTATTTTTAAAAATAATCTATAGTGAAAACCAATAGTCTATAAATTCTTAGGTTAAAAATCAATTTCTTGATTAGCTTCTAGTAATAACGAACTGAAAAATATTGAAATGTTGTTGTTAGCACTGGACTCTTTTGATAATAAACTGGGAAAAATCGAAATTTAAAAATGTTAGTGTTAGTTAAGCATGTAATTGATGTGACTTCTTCATGCATGTGTGCTAGTTAAAAGAATGAAAAAGAATGAAAGAATAAAACATATGTGTGCACATCATAATTTGCAATAGCAGAGGTTCACATTCATGTAGGCCCATAAATTTTAAGTAGGCTAAAATTTGTATGGATGGTGTTTCTTGGGGCTTCCATTTTTTTTCATCTAAATTGGGAGTGTTTAAATTATTCTTAATGGTGGAATTAGATTCAACACCCTCGAAACCCTGGTGCACCTAAAATTCTAAAACTTGACAATTGTAACTTGGATTTTAAAAAAAACTTGAATTTCCAAAAAATTCCTCTAAATTTTGATAGTTGTAACTAGGATTTCCAAAAATTTCCACCAAATTTTTTCAAAATAAAAAAAAATATTCTTTTTAGAATGTAATCATCATATATTTAGACCATGGTGGATCTCTTTTTTTCAAAGGATGAAAACAAATAAACTTTTATTTGAAAAAAACAAAAGTTGTTACATCTTTCAAATTTCATCAATGACCAATAACCACTTACAATAATCACAACCTAGGATTCAAAAACTCAGGTACAAACAACTAAGTACATATATGCCTCCCAACGTGGGTGGGAAGACCCTAGAAAATGAAAATATCTCAAATTGATATAATATGTATAACCCAGAATGTAGAAATTAGAAACAAAAACATCATCACATCCCATTGTAGAGAAAGGTGTAAAAATCAAACCTTCATGCGAAAAGGAAGGAACCATAGTCGATGATAGAGCCCTTTTCTAGACACTCATATTGAAACTACCCAGGTAGTGCAGAGATCCCACACTTGGAGATTTGGTCCACCATTGTGTTTTGCTCCCAAAATATATGGCAAAAGGAAACAGAGAGGAACTATGGCTTCATAAAAGAGATTTTCTCCGGTCAGTGAAACATAGACGACACAACAAGAGATAGGTTCCCCATAGCCTAGTCGATGGTCAATTTAGAATCCCTTGAGATAAAAATATCATCCACATCTAGCCACAAAGTGCATCTAAGGACACCCAACACCTCAAACCTTGTATTAGTGCTCGATCCACCAAACCAAAAGAAGTGATAATTCTTGGAGGGGGAAAGGGAGATGATTGGTCCACATCCATAGACACCACCCACATAGGCACCATCGAAGAAGCCAATACCAAAGATATGGTCAAGGGATTTGAAAGACCAACAATGCCTAGAGCTAATAGGTTTTGAGGGCCAATATCCATAAAGTAACCAACAATTCTGAGGGTATTATCTCTCAAATATGGGACAAAATTCTCAAAGATTCATGTATTTTGACAACCCAAAATCCCCCAACAAATGTAAAGTGAAATAGTTATGTACTCCATGTGGTGATAAAACTAGCTTTGAAGACATGAGAATATAGATACTCTTTCCATCAATCTATTGATCTTGAGGAATGTTATTACTTCTTCAATAAATCTTTAAGAAAATTTAAATCCAATATCTGAAACCTATTAAAGAAATTATAGAAGTTGTTTTGAAAATTCATTAAAAAACAAAATAATCATAAAATACTCAAAGTTTGGTTTCCTGAAGAACTAACTTTTTCTTCAAAATTGTTTTACAGGTTCAGATCTGATCTATGATGGTGGACAGTGATCAGACACACAAAGGTTAAAATCATCCACCTGGCGACTCCAAATCAATTTCACAATCAAGACTCCAATGGAGGAATGAACCTCAAAGAACAATATGGAAAGATCATGCTTTCAACTTGGATCTTAATCCAAGACATTATTTTCTTTCTCATTAAGAGAATTTTTCAATATATATTGTATTTTATAGAAGATCTTAGATCAGTTTTTAGTTATTTTCCTTTGAAGATTGTAAGTAATAATTCTCCTAATCTCTTTGAGCGGCTTTCTTATGAATCTAATGATGATCATTTTCCAATTAAGAAGCCTCAAATAATCAAGACTGATCTTACAATCCCTGTACATATCCCCATGCCATATAAAGTTCCAAATAGATATAAGCCCCTTATTTTACCTCCTATACTCCATGATTTTCCTAAAAAATACTACAAGTATCTTCCTATATTTGATGGAGAGAATGGTATCACTGCCCAAAAACATATTCAAGGTTTTGAGAATTATTTGGATTTATTTGAGATTGATGAAGATGATGTTAAAATAAAACTTTTTTCTCTTTCTTTGCAAAATAGAATAAAGAATTGGTTCAAAAATCTGGCTAATGCTAGCATCTCAAATTTCCAGCAGTTTATCAAAATTTTCCTTGATAGATGGATAATCAAAGTTAATCATTTTGTGATCATGGAAGAATACAATCAATTAAAAAGACATTCAAATGAAACAATACAACAATTTTCTGACAGATTTAATCAAGTTTATTATTCAATGCCAGAAAATATTAGACCTCCTCATGATTCAGCTCTCTTGCATTATCCAAGTGCCTTTGATCCAGAAATAGAATTTCGATTAAGAGAAAGAGATCCAAAAACACTGGTACAGATGCAGAACATTGCAGTTGATGTGGAAGTTAATCTCCAAATCAAACAGGAAAAGTTGAAAGCAGAAGAAGAGGAAAAGAAACACATTGCAGAGGTAAAACTCAACTTTTTGGTAAGAAAACTAGGTGAAAGAACAAAGGAGATCACTATGAAAGATGAATTTTTTCAACATCACCATGAATAAATAGAAGAGGTTGATAGCCATGAACAAATTCCTGCTAATCCCAATTATCATAGATCAGAAAATGAAATTACAGATCAATATGAGGAAGAGGAATATGTTGATCTAATGTGTATGTTTGATGACATTCCTTCTTTTGATTATTTGCCTAAGTATGATCATTATGATGATAGTTATGTTCTCCAAACTCAAGCTAACTTTACAGAGCAATCAGAATCTAGTTTGTGGGATGAAGAAACTCAGTTTCAGTAGATTGAAGATAGTGATCAACCAATACAGATAAACAATGAGAGTGAGGAAGAAAAAGCAGAAAATGTGGAAATAAGTGAAGGTTCTTTACCTCTTTGTTTTGCTTCATTTCAGTTCATTAGAGACAACTATCATGCCATTAATAATCAGCAATCTTTAGGAATTGTGATTGACAACAAAGAAGATAATGAAACTATTGATCAAGATTTTTTAGTTTCACAATTACAGTTACCAGTTCCCATTGAAGTAAATGATCAAATAACACAAGAAAGTTCCATACCACTATTTTTTGAATCATTTCAGTGTTTAAAGGAAATGTGGTATAACATATTTAATGAAAAGGATGAGAAACTTTTTGAAGTCTCATGGAAACCTATATGCTATAGGTTGCAGCCATTTTTCCAAGTTTTTCAGGATCCAATAGCAGATATGTTGAATATTGAAGGCATTCAAAGCATTCCTCTATTAACTAACTATGATTTTTAGAATCAAGATGATAAAGGATTCAACAGTCAAACATTACAATTAGTAGGAATATCATCACAAATTTTATCTGAAAGTTTACAGGGAGATAAAGATGAAAATAACATTTCATATTCATGGTATGGAGGCCATCCAGAACAGATGTACAGTTGTTCAGATCAGTTAAACATTAGTGTATATATTTTGGAAGATCCTTTTGTACAGTTTCTAGAGTCCACAAAGGAAATCAAGTGTTTCCTTATCCTCTCATTTGTTGACAAGTTTCTAATAGGTTGTAGAAGTACAATTTTGATAATCAACAAGAAAATGCAACAAAATCTATCAAAGTACATAATGATTGAATGGTTGCATTGGCTATTTCATTTTACCTAACTAGCAGTTGAACAATAGATTGAGTAGGTAGATGAGTGCTAATGAGCTCATAATTTTGAGCATTTTTTTTAGTTTTCAATTTTCAGCTAGTTTTTCATTAAGTTGGTTTGAAATTTTTGTGTATTGTTTTAGTTTCAGATTAGATTTCAGTTCGCAGAAGACATAAGACATTTACTGGTTCACCAAGGTCGATGGATGAGGACAACTGACCTGCTGTTCTTGACTTTTCACCAAGAAAAGCCATCCCCAAGTGGAGCCAGTGTTAGACTCCTATACTAATAGGTGTCATTTTTCATGATTGACTTGATGAACTATGCAATATGTTCAAACCTTTTTCTTGTTGCAAAAGTGTTCCATATTTTCAAAAATATCAAAAAATAAAAAAATTTAAAAATTGTAAAGAGGGTATACCCTAAAAGAAAAATCAAAGGGTGAAAAAATAAAAATGGCCAAAAAAGTGAAAGAAAATGAACCCCAAACAAGAAAAGGCCAAGGAAAGTGTGCAAGTCTAAATGCCACTGCTTATTGCTCTGATGTAATAAACAAATTGTGTGCAACTTGTATTTTATGCCACAATTCATAAATAGTCAAAATGTTTAAGCTTGGCTAGTTCATTTTTCAATTTCATGTTGTAGAATAGAGAATAAATATCTGACCAAACAGTTTAATCTTGGAAGATAAGTAGATAGGTAGAGTTAATAAAAGGTGCTCAACAGTTTAATCTGAGCCCTTTGATGTAATAAGTGTAGAAATAGATAGATTTTCCATGTAAAAGGAAAAGAAGATTGATAAGGGTTTGCTAGTCTAAGTGCACCCTAATAAAGAAGAGAAAATGGTAGAGAAAGTAGATAGGGTAGGTAGATGGCATTGCTAATTCTCATGTGATGAATGATGGCTTTAAAATGTTTGCAATCTTTTGCTTTCATCACAAAGTGCAAAGGCAGAACACTACATTGGCATAATTTCAGAACACAGCAAGGTCAAAATCATTAACTTCCCATCTCACTTTTTCCTTAACAATTTACTAATTTTCCCTAAATGCTAAGGAATTTGAAGATTAAATGGGCTTAAGGCATTTCCTTTACTTTTGGAGGGACTGGACCCTCGGCCCAATGATTGGAGAAAACCTTAGTATTTAAAAACATTCATCATCATACTCATTCATTCATAAAAATCTTTTCCTAAGAAAAATCCCATTTTACTTAGGAAAAACATGCAATGATCCATAAAAATCCATTTCACGCAAAGCATAAGTTAAATACATTATTATGGTGTTTTATACTTAGTGCTTTCTCTCATTTTTCATGTTAATTTCTAACTTTATATATTAACTCCTTAGTGGAAATACCTTATCCTATTATATATAATTCCCTTTTATAAATAACCCAAAAAACCATCTTACTATAATTTTTTAGCCAAAGTATTTAACCCATGTGATTAAATAAAAATCCCACATTACAATTCCATTTGGCTAAAAATATATCTATATAATTATCCCCATCCCCTATGGTAAGTGAATCATATCGATTTATTACCATATAATAAAAGCATACGAAAAAATGTTTAAGCATATGTTTTATATGTTTAAAACGGAAAAATAAAACCCGAAGTCTAAATTCAAAACAAACTTTGAAAAATAACCCATTCATTACCCCCCACCGTCATCATACGCAAAGAGGTTAATTAATCATCAGGATTAATTAATAATATTTCCAGCCAATCGAAATCCTCCCGGAATGATTAATGGATATTAAATCATGTTGGGCCCGCTCGTTAACTTCCCCGCCAACTTCACGTCCCAATCACCGTTCGATCGCTCCATCGAAGATCCACGACGCTTGTTCATTCTGCTGCCCATCTTCCATCCGATAGATAACTCGCGAAATGGAAGTGGTTTCAAAATAGTGTCCTGACCATGTGTCATTCAATTTGTGGAATCGCTGCCGATTCACATAAAACCACCCTCCTCCAAAGGTGGTGCGGAATATACCGCTTACCGCCCATTCCCGTGACTCGCCTCCCGTACGCTGATGTCATCCCATTAAATAATAAAATATTCCCCACCCGTTCGACTTTGTAAATAAAACACATTGCGTATGCGTCTTTTTCATTGTTCCGTGTGCAAGACAGTCTCCCATTCAAAATTCAAAAATCAACCATTGTGGACCGCTGACCGTTACTTTGCTGAAGAAAATCGCAATCCAGTGTTCAAGAATTCATCTGCTATAACCAACACCTGTTTAATCACTGTTCAAACACCCTAGTGTTGCTCTCACTTGATTGTGCAGTAAAACCCTTTGTAACCCAGCTGCGCCACCTGAAACCTCTATTAACCAATTCGAGCATGGTTTACCTCCCAAAAATCATTCTAGATTCACTCCACAGACCTCTCAAAATCAAATGAAACCTTTTCGACCTCCCCTGCAAACCAATTCTTTCTTAACAATTTGTTTTGTTTTACAGGTGATCAGAAGACCACATCCTTGGATAAACAATCTTAATACTAGTCATAATACTTGTTTACTCCAAGAGTGTTATCAAATCTATTCAAACAGAGGTTAGAAAGCATAACAGCTAAAGAGTATCAGTGGTTAAAGTGTATCAGGTAAAAGTCAGAATGAAAGTTAAAATGAAGTTACAGAGCAGTCAAAGGTAAACAATAAAAGTAATTGCAGAGATAGTAAAATGGTAAAAAGAGGAAATGAAAATACTTTCACCAACATTGAATTTTGTCTAAAGTGAAAGTAAAATAGCCAAAAGAACAAAAAAGTGAAAAGATGAAAAACACAACAAGAAGGAATATTTTTGCAGAAATTGCATGTTTTAGTCATTGTTTTGCAGACACTATTTTGATCAATCAAAGATTCATTTTGAAAAACTGAAGGAGGTTTATGTTCTTAAGAGGACCATCTACAAAAACCTCTCTCACGTTTCTAACAGCTATTATGGTTTTGGAAATATTAAACAATGTTGGAAAGCACTTTTTGCAGAAAATACCAGTTAAGTCATCATTTTGCAGAGAATATTGTGGTAAATAAAAAATACATCATAAAAAACTGAAGGAGTTTTTTGTTTCTAAGAGACCCATATACAAAAACCTATCTCACTTTTTTCACGGTGATTTCAAAATGATAGATACATGCACATCTTTACAGGCTATTTTTTAGACTATGTAAAACTCTGTTTTACACATATTTTTACAGAGCCTATTGTGCACAGTTGGAGAGGAATTTTAGGAAAATGAAAGAGGTTTATCTCACCAACATATTTATCTACAATAACCTCTTTCAATGTTTACATATCTGTTACGGCTTGAGAAATAAAAATTTATCATTGGACCCCAAGTTTGCAGAATTGTTGGAGCAGAATTCACAAAAAAAGGAAGCAGTTAGTGACTTGGATGCCTCATCATCAACTAAGAGTTGGATCAAATTCGACTTCTCCTCTTTGTCATCACCTATCCATAAAAAATAGTGCCAAATAGATACATTAGTGTGAGTGTATTTTACTTAAGTTCTATTTATGTAAAATAGTTGGAGAGATTTGTGAACCAATTTTGATATTTTTTTCAAGATATTTTAGTTTAGAATTTGTATAAATACTTCACTCTTGGAAGTATTTTGGGTGGATTCTTCTACTTTGCTGTAACATTGACTTTTTGGAATAAATTTTTTTTGGAGAAACTTATTTGTGGCTTGCTGGATGATGATTTGAAGCTCAAGACTTTTTGCAGGATTCATGTGTCAGATTACAGTTCAATAAGTCTTTTCTATCCTATGTTTTAAGTTTTATATCTGTTTATAATATCACTGTGTTCCATTTCTGAATAATTGACATAAAAGAATAAATCATAACTTACTTAAGTGTACTCTGATTTCAATTGCGATTATTCCAAAATGTTTTCTTCTAAACTGGTTATAAACAATAAATTCTTAATTGCTCTTGTTTTGCTGGTTTAAACATTTTGATTACTATAGTAAAGAATTCTTAACTGCTCTTTATTTGTAATCATTCATTTTATTTCTTTGAACATGTTGAAAGATTCTTAATTGCCTTTCATCCCTTCAAAATCCATTCCATTCACTTTAATTTCTAAAATTGTTCTCTGTTTGGCTATCTTGCCCTGCAAAGCCATCTTGTGTGTAGAATATTAATTCAGTAAAGCCATCCTTTTGACTCCATAGCCCAATGGCCTTAAATACTCAATCGTACCCTTAGTTGGTAGATTCCACCATTTAAATTCAAACAAAACTCTTGGACTTATAACTAGCCTAATATTTTCTAAGAACAACGCTAAATTTTAAAGAGAGAGCCCTCTCTGGATATAGATTGGCTAGATTCTGTATCTGAAGGTTGGTTTGTGGTTACCTCGGATTTACTTTCCTTTTCCACAACTTCAAGGAAAATCTGAGTGATAACACGATACAAAGGGCTGATCCCTTTGTCTCAAAAACACCCTCCTGATGAGCTCCATGAACCCTCCTCACACTGCCTCCATAAAATAATGCAATTTCTGATATGGACTACGCAGTGGGAGATGATGGTAGTTTGGCCAAGTGCCAAAGATCTAAAATAAATCCCGAGAATCCTCCTTTCAGCTCCTCCAATGAATATACCACTCCTCCATTGAAGAAAACAAACAAGAATGACCCCATGAGTTCCTCCTTTACTGCCCCCAGCAACACAATGTCCTCTCTGTTGCAGAGCTAACACTGTAGATGATGGTTGTAGCCGTGGAAAATGTTGGATTGAGGAATATGTAGCTCAATCCTCATTCTTCCTTGAGTAAGAGGTATGGATTCCCAACCGAGAATACCCTAGTGCCCGAGGGCACCACCACCCTACTAAACAGTCCAGGGATGCAAGCCTCTACAGACCCTATTCAAAATTATATACTCAAACATGATCCAAATGGGCTGCCATCTCCTCCTTATAAAGAAAGGGAACTCTTATCCACCATGGTCCCACCAATTAGGGTTTCCACCCTCATGTGAGTGCCTTCCCTCCAAAACTGCGCAGCTTCTCTAGGAAGCCTCTCATCCTTGGGCATCACTGTTGACTTTAGTCAAAGGTGACTAAATCAAGTGATCTAGGTTCCATTCACACCCTTATGTGTTTATATCAGCTGTTTTATTCACCTCCTTTTCACATAAGGAGTGTTATTTCTTCATTAAAAGAGGGCTAAGGTGTTTCCTTACCCATTTTATTAAGCAAAAAAAAATATGCAACTATAATGTTCCATTTTAGATTGAGGCTAAAATTGGGAACATTACAGTGCTCCACTCCCACATGTTGCTTGCCCTCAAGCAACTGCATAGAGAGAAAAAAATTCCTCCTCCTTATTCTCTTGTGGCCTCCTCATCAACAAGCTCTACCACTGCTCAAAAGATGCTACAATAAATATGTCCTCCAATGCTGTCTCCTAAGTATGCAAGTTGAAAATGATGCTCCTTATGGAAATATAGAAGGTGTAGTGGAATCCTTCTTGCTGTTCTATGGCCTCCTTAAGGTAGGAGTGATGATATGCATGGGAAAATTTTTCTCCCAATGATGACCCTCTCATCCATGCTATCATCCAAATGAAAATCTCACCCCTGATTTCTGCAATGTATTGGGGCTGAATGGAGAGTTGTGCTTGTGCTTCTCAAGATGGTCCTCCCTCCATTTGAAGTGTCCATGGGGATGCCTCTATCCTTGGGCTGAAATGGTATGGCCTCTAGAATGGCCCAAGCTACCCCATCAAGAAAATCAGCCATGAAATGCCTCTGCAAATTCTCCAAGTGATCCCTCCCACAAGAAGGTACAAGTAGCAATGTGGCAATCATGGTTTTCCCATGGTATCTCCTGCAACATAAAACATGTATAATGGGGAGAATCATGCTCCCAATGGGCTGTACATCCAATAATCTCCAAATAATGCTCCTCATGAGTGTACAAACATCAGAAATATATAAGGAGCAATATGTAATAGAAACAAGTTTCCAAATGACAACTGGAGTGTGGTTCCAAATCCCACTCATGGAACCTGCGCAGTGCCTCCTTAGCCTGCCTCAAAATCAAAAGTAACTAGTGCTGTACTAGCCACTTGTTTGCAGCCACAACATCTCCTCACAAGATGGAATCATAAAATTACAAATTGGTGCCAATGGTGCACACCATGAAGCATGTGCCTTCCCCCACAAACCATTATAAGAATAGCCAAAATCAAGGCTACAAGTAGCTGCAATTACATTATACCAAGTGCAAGAAGGGATGATCCTTCTTGAGACAATATGACGCTCATATGAAGTAAAGAGGTACAAAATATAATGGGAAATTATACCTTCTCTACCATGTACTTGAGACCTTGAGCTGAACTGGCTCATCTGAATGCTCTGCCTCTCCTCCAATGAGTAAGGGAATGGTTGTGCCAACCTCTCCAAAATCATCCGAGCTATGCATATATCCATATGCTGATGAAGATCATGATGAATTCCATCCCAAGTGAACTCCTCTAGCAAAGAAAAGTATGCACCCAAATGCATATCTAGGAAGTCCTCATATGCTGCATGCAATAATTTATCCTTGAGACTAGAAACTCTAGTCAAGAAGATCTTTCCATAACAATAGATGACCATATCATTAACCATGTATCTATGATATCCCTCCTGGTCATCAAGAATAATGCATGCACCAAGATCCTGGGAACACTCAACCAAAAGTTGAGTCCTCCAACCGGGATCAATCCTCCACATAGACAACACTGGTGTTCTGCAATATGGTGCCCCCTCACACTGATACCTGCTACCTTGACATCTCCCATGTGAAAGTAATCCTCCAAGTTGATGCCATGCCATCATGCAGCTACTCATGCTCAAATAGAAATGATGCTCTCTGAAAATGAGCCTCCCATGAGAGACTATCACCTCCAAAGAATCTCTCGATCCTGGCCAATGTAAGCATGAGTGGCCTCCATCTACTCCAATGCATGAAAGAGTACTTCCTCAAAGGAAGTATCCTCTCCCTCACTAAATATATGGAGCAATCATCCTGCATCATGAAGATGCTATCCTCTACCTCTACAGCAAACTCTATTAGCGCAGTAAAACTGATGAGAATGGGTGGTACTGAAAATGAAAGAGTGTATCACTCCTCCTTGTGCTTATCCCAACTCTCTGTGCTGTGTTGGATTCCTCTAATGTATCCACCTCTCTGGAATCCAAGAGTGGTGAACCATAAAGCATGATGCCTCTCATCATCTCTAGATCAGGTGGCCTCCTAGGTGGAATGCTTCCATATAATGAGACATCAAGATCTGAAATAGACTGTATGTATGAGTGGACTGATTTGTCCCTCTCTTCACTGTGTAGTATAGTTTCTTTCCTTAGTGCAGAAAATTTCTGAAATAGATATGGGTGAATGCCCGTCATCCCTTCATGCTGATCCTTTTGCTCTTCTTTCTCCATCTCACAATTCCCAGAAGATGCTACACATGGCTCCAGAATTGTGTCTTGGTACCCACATGTAAAAATATTTGGAACTCCTTGCAAAAACACAAGGGCTCCTCTAGTGGAAGCAAAGGTTCCCCTTTCACCTCCATGTGGTGATGGATCTCCTCCTAATATGACATCGCTATTGGTTCTTTCCAATGTATGCAAAGTGTTTGCGTTTATGACACAATGAGTTTCACCAAGTTCCTCCATCAAAACCTTAGTGAATGCATCATATGTTTTTGCATTTGCATGACAATGAAAAATGGAACCTTCAAACTAACAATCATGAGCCATACCTTTGAGTTGCAGCACTACTCCTCCCATGGCCTCATTTTCTCCCTCTACTCCCTTGTAATGCAAGTGAACAAAGGACTACGCTGTGGATCTGCATGTGTGGCTGAATGCCCACACCCTTCATGAAAATAGCTAGGATTTGTCCCATCAACAAACCCTCTCAGAAAATCTTCTCCAAATTTTCCCTTTCAAACAAATCTTCAATAATGTTCTCAATGGTCTGGAAAAGAAGAAGGGAGACCTCCTCTTTCGTCATTCCTTTTCCCTTGTTTCCTCTGAAAATCTCCTCTCCTTGGAAAAAAGCTCCTCTTGTTGATGGAATTAAATCTTGTTCATAGGCTGAGCCAAGATTGATGCTCTGATACCACTGATATGTTCCAAATCTGGAATTTCCTGCTCCATCGGGAATATCTTAAGATATTCCAATTCCTTCTTCAGTGAGGTATCACAAGTCCATTTCAGAGATTGAATGTTGGCGAATTTATAGGATATGTTTCCTTCCAAATAAGGGAGATATCTTGAGGCTAGCTGGCCCTTCACAGACTCTGCCTATGGATATGCAACATTCCACTTCGGGAATTTCTGCTATAGGGTCCTTGAGGACGCTGTATAAGGAAGCTGCTGTAAAAATAAGACAAACCATTGCTGGAATGCCCTAGAGAACACAACATAAAGCTCTTATGCAGAAAATGAGCATAAAGAAATAGCTCTAGATGGGTTATACAGATCTCCCCAATCTAGGTCTCTAAAACAATGCCCAATGAGAGAGCTTACAACAATATATGAACATTAATATTAACTCTGCAAATCTGAATACATCATGAGAGAAAAAATTATACATCCATCATTATATTATGATATCAGAAAATAAATTCAAGAAATATCATGAGGAATGAACCCCTTTTGCAATGGGAATCAATCTCCCATGATCAAACACTGAAATGCATAAGTTACTGCAACTACAGAAAATGCCGGAGGACCATGCCCGCACAATTTATATGAAGTAGCAGTTGATGAATATGTATAAAATGATAATGATGCTGAAGGATACAAAGAAATAGCCCAATAACAAAGATATGGGTTGAAATACAAGATTTCTAGCCAATCTATGAGAGATTTCTAGAAATTCCAGAGAATACCAAAAATGTGACAACTAGGTTGTCACTGCAACTGGAAAAAAATGAGAAAGAGGCTATGGCTGATCTGAAATATGATTGCCATGCTCTGATAATTTCTCCTATGCAAAGGGTTGATCCCTTTGTCTCAAAAACACCCTCCTGATGAGCTCCATGAACCCTCCTCACATTGCCTCCATAAAATAACGCAGTTTCTGATATGGACTGCGCAGTGGGAGATGATGGTAGTTTGGACAAGTGCCAAAGATCTAAAATAAAGCCTGAGAATCATTCTTGCAGCTCCTATAATGAATAGACCACTCCTTCACTAAAGGAAACAAACGAGAATGACTCCATGTGTTCCTCCTTTGCTGCCCCCAGCAACACAACGTCCTCTCTGCTACAGAGCTAATGCTATAGATGATGGTTGTAGCTGTGGCCAATTTTAGATTGAGGAATATTCAGCTCAATCCTCATCCTTCCTTGAGGAAGAGGTAGGGATTCCCGACCGGGAACCCCCTAGTGCCCGAGGGCACCACCACCCTGCTAAACAGCCTGGGGATGCAAGCCTCTGCAGACCCTATTCGAAATTCTTTACTCCAACATGATCCAAATGGGTTGCCATATCCTCCTTATAAATAAAGGGAACTCTTCTCCACCATGGTCCCACAAATTAGGGTTTCCACCCTCATGTGAGTGTCTTCCCTCCAAAACTGTGCAGCTTCTCTAGGAGGCCTCTCCTCCTTGGGCAGCGCTGTTGAATTTAGTCAAAGGTGACTAAATAAAGTGATCCAGGTTCCATTCACACCCTTAGGTGTTTATATCAGCTGCTTTATTCACCTGATTTTCACATAAGGAGTGTTATTTCTTCATCAAAAGAGGGCTAAGGTGTCTCCTTACCCATTTTATTAAGCAGAAATAAAATATGCAACTATTATGTTCCATTTTAGATTGAGGCTAAATTTGGGAACATTACACATTACCTTCTAGAGACAATCAGGTAAACCCTTTCAATTAAAATATTTAATGCATGTACCAGGCTTGACAAAAAATTTAGTCTCATTTGCAATGTTGGAGGATAGAGGTTATGATGTTGTTTTCAGTGAAGGAAAAGCTTTCTTGCGACACAAAAAAATAGGAGAAGCCAAGAAGATTGGGGTTCAAGTTAAGAATATCTATAAAATTGATGTATATGGCTGCGCAATATTGATGGGTAAGGAGTAAAAAGTGGTGATCTGGGATGAGGGTGAGTTATGGCATAGGAGATTGGGCCATCTTCACCACAGAGCCTTAAAAGTCATGCATCAGATTTCTACGGGTCTTCTCAAGGGTACACTTGTGCAGTCTGACACATGCAAGGGATATACTATGGGGAAGTATGCAAAGGCCACTTTTCATGAGGAGGAGAACTGAGCTTTGGAAATCCTTGAGAGATTTCACTTAGATGTGTGTGGACCATTCTCTACTGCTTCGACAAAAAAGCATAAGTACTGTGTGATATTTGTTGATGAATTTTCTTGAAAGTGCTGGATCTACTTCATGCAGAAGAAACATCAGACGTTCTTAAAGTTTCTTGAGGTAAAATCAATGGTGGAGAAAGACACGAGGAAGCATGTGAAGGCTCTTAGGAGCGAAAATGGTGGTGAGTACCTCTCCAATGACTTCAAGAACTTCTGCAGCAAAGAAGGAATTCAGAGAGAACTAATTACTCCTCATAACCCATTGTAGAATGGGGTCGTAGAGAGAAATAAAAGAACAAATGTGGGTGTAGAAAGAGCGGTGTTGCATGATTAGGGCCTATCATTGCATCTATGGGCAGAGGCATGCAACACAATGGTATTTGTGCAAAACTGTTGTCCTCATCAGATACTTGGCATGCATACACCAGAAGAGGCTTTTACTGGTAAGAAACCTGATGTTTCACATTTTAAGATTTTTGGCTCATCCTTTTATGTGCATGTGACCAAAGACGCTAAGAAGAAGCTGGAACCAACAACCAAGATTGGGATATTTGCGGGGTACACTGAAACTCCCCACAACTATCGGGTGTGTTTTCCAAACAACAAAATGAATGTTGTGCGACGGGATATAAAATTTGATGAGGAGAAAGCCATGCGATTGTCCCTTGAGAGGGAGCTATATTTGCATCTAGAGGAGGAACTCTTGGTTCCAAAGGATGAGCCTCATTATGTGGAGCAACCACATGTAGAGGATCATGGAGTGGCAGAAAACACTCATGCAGATCCATCCACCAAAAATGGTAGAAGGCACATCACGGAATCTGATAGATTGAGATTTGATGCAATAGATAATGTAGGAGCCCTTACTTCACTACGTAGAGAAAGACAGTCTCCTGTAGGTTTAATGGATACATGGTTCTTATGAGAGTGTATTGTGACAGAACCATCTTCCTTTCAGGAGGCAGTGTAGCAACCAATTTTGGTTGATGCAACAGTAGAAGAGTATGACTTCATTTTCAAGAATAATGCATGGGAGATTGTCCCAAGACTGGTTGTAAATCAGTGGTTAGATATAGGTGGATCTACAAGGTAAATCAAGTTGATGATGGGAGTGTCGAGAAGTACAAGGAAATATTTGTGGCCTAGGTATTCTCACAAATTGAGGGGATCAATTATGATGATACTTTCGCACCAGTTGCGAGGTACTCTTCCATTAGATCTATCCTTGCACTCTTAGCGCAGATGGGGTGGTGCATTCATCATATGGATGTGAAAAATATGTTTCTCAATGGAGTTATTGAGGAGAAAGTGCACATAGAGAATCCATAAGGTTTCGAGATCTTTGACAGTGAGTCACATGTGTGTCAACTCAAGAGAGAACTGTATGGGCTGAAGCAAGCACCTCGTGCTTGGTACACTCGGATTGAAAACTATTTCACCAGGTTGGGCTTCACCAAAAGTGAAGTAGATGCAAACCTATACCAGATTGTTGTTGATGGTAAGCTCTTGATTATCTTACTTTATGTTGATGATCTAATTTTGACAGGTGATGAGTAGCTAATTATACACGCATGCAAGGGGGATCTTACAAGGGAGTTCAGAATGAAGGACATGTGACTCCTTCATTATTTACATGGTTTGGAAATATGGCAGTGGGATGGTGAAATTTTTGTTTCTCATGGCAAGTATTCCAAAGAGATACTGGGTAATTTTCACACACATAGCTGTAAACCCATGGGCACTCCTCTTCCAGGAAATTGGAGAAAAGAGGATGCTAATTCTGGAGAAGTAGTGGATGCTACTTTATACAGGCAGTTAGTAGGTTCACTGATGTACTTGGTGAACAATAGACCATACATTTTCTACGTAGTTAACCAACTAGTCAAGCTATGGTTAAGCCAACCAAGCTCTTTTGGAAGGCAGGCAAGCATGTCTTGAGATATCTCAGGGGCACTATAGAATATGGATTATGGTACACATAGACATAGAGAGTGAAGCTTCAAGGCTTCACTGATGCCGATTGGGCAGGAAGTCCATCAGATAGAAAGAGCACATTAGGAGGCATCTTAAACATAGGATCGACAACAATTTCTTGGTACAACAGGAAGTGGTAATTTGTGGCACTCAGTTCAACAAAGGTAGAGTACATGGCATCAAGTCAAGCTACATGAGAGGCCATCTGGATGAGAAAAATCCTGGTTGGTTTGTTTGGTTCTCATATGGATCCGACAATGATACATTGTGATAACCAAATTTGAATTAAACTCTCGGTTAATACTACATTTCATGATAGATCCAAGCACATAGAAATTTAGTACCACCATCTCAGAGATTGTGTTCATAGGCGCATAATGTTACTTTAGTACATTTCCACGGAATATAAGGATGCAGATATTCTGACGAAGGCGCTCACCAGGAGAAAATTTGAATACCATAGAGGTAAGATCAGGGTGGCAGATAATCCCTTTCATATTGAGAGGGAATGTTGAAGTCCAACAATAAATTTCAGCACCTACACTAGTGTGGGACCAATGGGTACAAGCAGCTCCTACACTAGTGTGGGACCAACAAGTCTTAACAACACCTACACTTGTGTGGGCTAAATTTGGTGCAGTGTCTATTTTAATTTTCCCTTAATTAAAATGGACAATAAAATGTAACCTTATCTCATGATCACTTGGTTAAATGAGTGTGATAAACTCAGTTACCTCATGAATTTCGAGTTGAGGGTAGTTGGTGAGGCGTTCAGAGTAGTTGTAACAAAGTTTGAAGTGCAGTTGGTGCATTAATTTAATGCATGAGTAATCAGTTAACTCATT
The DNA here is from genome assembly GCA_034641835.2 of Pinus albicaulis. NCBI lineage: Eukaryota > Viridiplantae > Streptophyta > Pinopsida > Pinales > Pinaceae > Pinus > Pinus albicaulis. Next base: position 1,164,277,774 of record CM076579.1, on the reverse strand, counting down.
TAGGTGAGTTAAAGTCAGTTGAGCTAGTTGTAACTGTTTGTTGCACTAGTGAGAGATCAAGTGAATTAAATATTATTTATTTCACAATCAATGATCTAATATGAAACTGATGATTTACTATTATTATCTGCATGCATGTCAGTTCCAGTGGAGACCTAGTTGAGACAAAGTTGAAAGGGAGGTTAACTATCAGTTGTAGGATTATTAGGTTGCACCCATGCAACCAAACACACATTGGATTTACCATGATCCTTGCACAGTTTAGGAAGGCCAAAATTCCTAAAGAATAGGGATTGCATTCATTAGGAATTGCGCAAGCAAGGCATGCTGTTTAGAGCCTGAGAATTGGCTAAGTGTTGGAAAATTTTGTCTGGATCAATGTGAGACAATAGGAAGATTGCGTGATACTCTTGTGAGAAGAGTGCATTGTAATTGTTTCATGATTCCTTTTGGAATATACAATAGAAGATAGTGGGGTTTTGAGTAGGAAGCTTTCCCCGAGAAATTATCTGTGTTGTGGTTTTATTTGATTCTTCTTTGCTTCATGTGATTGGCGTTTGTGTTTAATTTCCTTAATTTATTTGTAGAAGTGATTCAATATCTAGCTTTAGTACATTGTTAGATCGGATTGAACCCATGATATACATATTGTTTGTATAATTTCTAAAACTTTGACATAGAAGCAGCTTCAAAACTTCAACCTTGCAACTTCACAAATTCGACCTAGAAGAAACTTAACAACTTTGACCTAGAAGAAACTTCATAATTTCGACCTAGAAAGTTCACAAATTTGATGCATCTTCAAAATTTTGTCTTTCCCAGTAACTGTAGAAACCCTAACATAAGAGAGAGAGAGAGAGGCCCAAATTTTTTTATCTTTATCTTCTTCTTATCCTTGATTTTTGTCCCTTTTCCAAATTATTTATTAAGGAGTTCAAACTTGATTGTTGTGTGTCCAAATGAGGTCGAGTACCTTATTATATATAGGATTTCTAGGGCTAATTTTCTCCATGAGGCCAACTTTATATTCCATGTAGTCCGACTTGTTTCTTGCATGTTGAAAAGGTCTTGGAGGGTCCTTGACTCTAATTTTGACTCAAATAAATTTACTTTACAATATGTAACATGCCAAAAATGGTCTTCCATACATGACAATGACTCTTATGACTTGTTGACTCAAAGTCAATCCCTAGAAGCACTCAATGGGTGCTTGACCTATAAATCAAATAGCCTTGAGCATTAAACTTGTGCCTCAATAATGACAATAATAATTTTATTTTTCTCTTTACATGAAATATATAAAATCATGATTACATGTGTCATTATGAAGACCGAATCTACTTACATATTTTAACACTCCCTCTTAACTAGGGAGGTATTCATAATCCATACAAGGAACTCGAACATTCTCAAACTGAAGAATTATCATAAGAAGAGTCAGATTGCTAAGCCCTCTCATAAGTTACTTTCTTAGATTATACCAAAGAATCTCATCATACCAACCAACATTGTCACATAGAAAGGCCTTGAATAACAAATTTATCTCTCCATAAGAGTTGGAGACAAAATGTTGGCGATACCAATGAATGATAGAAACCATAATCACTATCTCTTAGGCACATACCCTACCCAGGTGTTCACATTGTATGTCCTTTTAGAAAAATTCCTAACTTGGAATAACACATCCTCAAGGAATTTCCTCTTCGACTACTCTTGCCTATTATATTCCCTACAAAATTCTCAAATAATATCAGAATAAATAGAAAATGCTTACCAAATCCTCCATTATTTTTTCACAACATGAAGACAATAATGTTGTGTCTATTTATCCCTCTCAATTAGGCAGGATATGCTCATTCCTCGAAAGGATTTTACTCAAGTTACCTCTTAATCAGGGACTTAACCAAGCTCCCTCTCAACTAGGGACTTGATTCCAAGCTCCCTCTTAACCAAGGAATTATTACCAAAAACATCTATCTGCTATTTGGTGGAGATCATGGTACTATCAGTTGCTAGCAGAGATCCTCATTTTGATGTCATGAACTTAAAATTCTTCATCATGGAGCCTTCATCTTCTAGATTTTGTTCATAGGGCATTGACCATCCATCACTTTCTTCAACGAACCATAGGGTTGAACCAATTGTCATGTCATCCTTATTTTTCATCGGAAATTAATATTCTATTCCACATCTTATTTTCCTTCATACAACTGCCTCTTCCAAGTCATGTTTCTTTCAGGATCTTCCATCCATTTTCATGAGAACTATTTGTAGGTGAAATATATAACTCTATTTTGGCAGCCCTATATTATCCCAACTAGATGCTTTTCAAAAATAAAAAATGAACATCAAATCAAAGTTATATTTTATGATGGCCTTTCATCATGACATCCAGTTCTTAGGCAACATCAACATCCTGCGCATTCATAAACACATCTCCAAGGAATTAAATGTCAAGGGTATCCTTCCTTTACAGACTTTATCATGGTTATGATACCTTATCCATGGAGATTCCATTGCTAATTTTTCTAGTTATAGGATGTTGATCACTTATGTGACTATAGTTGCATCTTTCTTGAATTCTTCTTCCTTTCTTCACATATTGTTCCCTAGGAAATTCTATACATAGTTCCTTAATTTTTTTCAATTACATAATATTCCATATGAGGTCATATTATGTTGATTTCATATTATCAATATGTGAATTAGTTCAATACATATGTCTTCATGCATACTTCCAAAGGAAGAGATCCTTATTTTTCTATCATTCTCATGAGATATAGTATTCACCCATGCTATTTTCAACTATATGATGACATGAATTGATATCAAATATATACATACCTATTTTATCCTTTTGGTCATATAGACTTACTTTGACAACTTTATTTCCTTACTTGAAAGTACTTCAACCATATTGACATGTTGCACTCCTTTGTCACCATACCATCATATCTCTAAACCATAGATCCCACACAAGGTGGAATGTAGACTATCAACGAGATACTTGGTTTTTCCAAGTAGAGGTGAACCTTCTAATGAAGATTCCAATGAAAGATATTGATTATCATCATCCTGCAAATGCTCCTTTATAATGATGATGATGTATGGTGAATTATTTATATATTTTATCATGCTAGATGACTTTCTTCCAATCACATATACTATGATTTCAGTTGAAATTTTATTGATTTCAATGAGGTTACCATGAGCTACTTTCTTTCCATCATGATGAATGGTACAACAATGTAGAATTCTACTTCAGCTATATTTTAAAGCTTTTATGATGATTTCATTAGCTCTTATCTTCTTCATTCATATACTTCCAATATGATGCCATATTCTAATATGATGCATCCTGCCATATTTATAATGTTTCCTAGCATGATAACTATATGAAAAGAGCTAAGTGAAGGAGATTATCTCAGTCATAGTAGAGATCTTTCATTTCCTCCTTTGATTTATTCTTTTAGGTTCTTTCACTTCTTCGGTGACATGGTCTTCGTTCCTTTCTTTCCTATAATTTTTGTCCTTTAGTTTCAAACAATCTCTCTTCAAATGCCCATATTCCAATAGCCATAGCATTGGATCTTTGACATATCAATATTTTTATTTTTCTGAGGACAAAATTTACCAAACTTTCATTTTCTCCTAACCATAGAAATAGATGTTTGAACTTTTTCATTTGATCCTACATCACTTTGTTCCTTCAATATATTTTCTTCAATCTTACATAATGACTAGAATTCACTGAATGAGGTGGGTTCCTTCTTTCCATAGGTTCTTGATACAAAGTTTTCCCATTCATCAGGAAGTTCATTGAGCACCACAATCATCATCTCCGTATTGGACATTATTTCCCCCAACTCTTGCAATTGGTCTTGCATTTGTGAGACCCTCATAAGATATGAGGCTATCCATTATTCCTTCGATACTTTCATTTTTTATAACTTGTTTCTTAAAGATATAAATTCTTCTGCACTTCTTACGGAGAACAATTCTTCCAAATTATCATAAATATCTTTTGAATTCTCCAATTTTTCTACATAAGGGATGAGAGAATCATTGATTGATTTTATAAGGATTCTTTGAGCCCTTGTTTCCCCTTTCATCTATTTCTCTAGAGCTTGAGCTTCTTCTTTTGGTGGTTTAATGATTGAACCCTTAACATTTCCAATGAATTGATTTTCTATCAGGATCAAATCCGCCCTCTTCTTCCATGCAAGGAAATTTGATGACCCAACTAGATTGTTTCTCTCCTTGCAGAATGAAGCCATTTTGATAGTAGATTCAAACATAGATATAAAGGTACTTGTCAAGTGAATATGCTTCTTTGATGATGATATCTTCAACTTGATACCTTCTTTTATTTTGATGATATTTAATGATGATATATTCCTTGAAGATGAAAATACTTCTTCTCATATAGATTTATTTCTTCAAATATGATTGATATGTGATCCTTACTTCAATGAGAGGGAAATCACTTTGATGATGATGGCAACGCTTCTTATTTCTTCCTTAGAATTTGGAGACTTCAATATGATTTTTTACTCGAGCCTTATGTATCCCTTCTTTATGGTTCAATTTCATTTTTAACGCCTTGACCTTTCTTGATATTGATTTTGATGGTCCTTCTATAAGCTTGCTTTCCTTGTCTTATTACCTTAGCTCTAATATCATGTCGAGAAATATAGGGGTAGCTAGATTAGGTGATTTCTCTTAAATTGGTGACTTCTTGTGATGTATTTATACTTATCTTGATTATATTCTTCTTCAATTTTATTATTATTGTGTTCTTATTATTAAAAAAACCAAACAATAAATAACAATGAGACCACAAGACACAATATATAATATATCAGCTAGGGCCAAAAACTCTCCTCTTGAGAAGAAAACCCATAAGAATTCTTCTCTTATTATAAAAATTCAATTGATGAATTCCAATACCTATGACCCTTGAACACGACTCTTCCAAGACCAAGTCAACCTTCCTTCTTGATGAACTTACCTTACATAGCTTCCAGCAAAAAGTTTTTGCCTTCCAGTGACTTCTTTAGCAACTTCGACCCCCAACAACAATTTCTGCAACTTTGACCTAGTAGATTCACAACTTAGACCTTGATGCAGCTTCACTAGTTCAACCTAGATGCAACCTCACAAATTCGACCTATATGCAACTTCACAAATTCAAACTAGAAGAAACTTCACAACTTTGACCTTACAGCTTCACAAATTTGACCTAGAAGCAAATTCATAACTTCGACCTAGAAGCATCTTCATAATTTTGACCTAGCAGCTTCATAATTTTGTCTTTCCCAATAACTGTAGAAAACCTAACATAAGAGAGAGAGAGGTCCAAAAACTTCAATATTGTTCTTCTTCTTCTTATCCTTGATTTTATTCCTTTTTCCAACTTCTTTCTTTAGGGGTTCAAACTTGCTTGTTGTGTGTCAAAATGAGGTCAAGTTCCTTATTATATATAGGTTTTCTAAGGGTATGAATTTCCTCCACGAGGCTTACTCACTCTTCCACGTAGGTTGAATTGTTGCTTTCCCAATGAGAATGTCTTGGAGGATATTTGACTCTAATTTTGACTCAAATAAATTTTCTTTACAATATGTAACATGCCAAAAATGGTCTTCCATACATGAAAATGACTCTTATGACTTGTCGACTCAAAGTCAAGCCCTCGAAGCACTCAATGGGTGCTTAAACTATAAATCAAATAAAATTGAGCATGAAACCTATTATCACTCTCCCAACTTACTAGGCTGAAAATAGGAGCGAAGAAAGGTAACCACAAACCAACTTTTAGTTAGGTAGCTAGCCCTACCTAATCAGAGAGGGCTCTCTCTATGTCACTTTTTAAAATATTCAATTTTAGGATGAGTACCCGATTTTAGGCTAGATATGAGTTAATATTTTTTGAAATTTGTTTGATAATTTGTTTGTTGGATAAAAATAATGATTACTTAAACTACAGCTAATTTCAAAGACTGAATTACAGAGAACAGAATGAAGCAAGATAGGCAAACTATTTGAGCACAATTAAGTTGTCATTTGTTTATAGTGGTAGAAAAAGGCAGGGGTCTGAATGAGAATTTTACTGAATTCATTCACCAGAGGAAAAGACAAATTTGTAGAAATATTAATAAACAGAACATATAACTGAACTCTATTTATAAATTGATAAGATTTTTACATAGAAACCGGAATAGAAATGAAATAACAGAGAGAAAAGCACAATGCTCAAAATAAATACCACATGAATCTCACATGATTTGCTCAACTTCTTTTATTTCATTAAAATATACAGTAGCTCCACAGTAATACACAGAGTCTCAGAAAACTAAATTACCCAACAATACTACTTCATACAGTGAAGTATTTATAGCAAAGAAAAATTAAAACATATTACATTAAAGGCTATCATAACAGACAATGCTTTATTTGATAAACTAAACTCTAACTACAATATGGAAATAAAGTTGATTTTCTGTGCTGGCACTTCTCTAACTGAAAACAGTTGCTGAAAGGAGAGAATTATGGGCTGCGTTGGCTGTCAATTGACTAATGATCTGGCACAGGTTTAATTTTCTTCTTTTACCACTTACTCTTGATATTAACACAAATTTTTCCCAACGCTCTTCATCAGGGATGACCAATTTTATTACCTTATGGTAATCTTCATCTGTTTCAGTGTATTTAGAAAAAGTGGGCCTCAACACAAAAACATGTTTTATCTCATACTGAATACAAATGTCATTGCTCAGTGTACCCAACAATGCCCTTCCTATCATTGTGCCTTTGATATTTGAAAATTTGGCAGTATCCATAGAAATTTCTTGAAGTCTTTTCCCATAATCTTCTCTGGTCATCAATTTATCGTTAATTACAAATAGAGAGGGAAATCATTTTTGTGTCAGAGGCTCTATTTAATTCAGGTAAATTCCTGATACCCTTAACTAAGACCTTTTACTTCGGCTGATGTGTTAGGATTACAATTTATTAAAAGAATTAATGAACATAAATGAACAACTGCATGCTGTAAAGAATAAGAACATAACAAGCATGACCAACATAAGGCATTGATAATGGAGTTCGTCCAGGAGGGACTACATCTCCGGGTCTCGATGTTAAGATGGTGTAGGCCACTGCATTAAGTGATGTAAGGAGTGAAGATGTACATGGATAGTGTTTTCTCTATCATAAAAGGAAAATTCCCTCATGCAGGAGTGGCTGGACCACTCTACAATATCTTCCACTATAGGAACTCTCATTCACAAAAAGGACCCCTATCAGTATGACAATAACTCACACATAATAACTATGAGGATCCTACCAACATGGAAAAACAAAGGGACCTCAAGCAAGATAGATGTAACAATGAGTATCCTGCCAACATGGAAGCAAAGGGGTATCAAACATAATACAAATCCATGATAGAAAGTACATCTCACATTAGGAACAAAACAAGATCCCACATCAAACATCAACAAAGATATGTACAACACAATGCATCTCAGAGATAAAGAGACAAAGAAGTGCATGAAATCAACTCATCATATACCTCACGCTGAATATTACTGAAAAATGTGCTTCTTTGCTACTAGACCTGAAATCACCATCACAATCGTGGCTTCGAAAGATGTGAAATCGACTGCTCACTCACTGAATGCTAACACCTGCAAGTTTACTTCAAAAAGTGGCTGAAAAATATAAAGCTCAGATGGAAAATCTGAATATGCCATCAGATTCATGACATTGAATAGTGAAAAATCGACTGTTAAATTTATGAATTTTGACAAAGTGAAAATCTGGGCAAAATGGAATCTTTTAGATTCCCCCTAGATTCCTCAAAGATGCTGCTCCATGGGTGGACTAGAAATATACAACTCCAAAGGTGAATCTGACCTTTCCATTACATTCCCTACGAAAAAACCATGAAAAATGACTATAAACTTGACTATATTCCGACATGGAGAAAAATTACCTCCCCAGGAAAATTTCAAGGATCATGGTTCCACTCCCTGTTTTTGGGCCTGCTCATGGTTCCATCTGTAATAAAAAATTCATTGCCTCGATTTGAGTGTGTTCTCTTGATCTGCCTTAGCCTGGGTGCACTGGGAAAATGATGGGTTTGAGTATTAACATGTGGGAAGAGTCGTCAAAGCCCAATGGGTTGAAGCAGTTGGTTAATATCCTTGGTTTGTGGGGAGGGGTTGGGTGGTCAAACCCCGCCCCTCCATAATTAGGCAGAACTGTTTTAAAAACCGCGCCATTTTCTTATTTTAAACTCTTGTATGTATTTAAGATAAGGTTGGAGGGGGGGTCAGATCCACATTGGGCAGCCCACCCCTTAACTCCCGATGCCGTCGTAACTTTACGTAGAGAGGGGTTGGGTTGGGTGGTGGGGTCGACAGCCCCCGCCCAACCATATTTGGATTGGTGGCCGTGTGTGGGCTGGGGCGGCAGAGTTGAAAGGCCTGCCCCACCCGTATATAGAATGGTGTTCCATAAGGTGGGGTCGGGTGGTTGGGCGGCGGGGTTACAATCGCTGCCCACCCCTATTTTTAAATGATTTTTTTGCGTGGTTGGGGTAGGGCGGGGGTCATGACCTGCCTTACCATTTATATATATATATATTTTATGATTTTTAAAAAAACTGTTCAAACTTAAAAATTTGGTTTTTGGGCATTAGCAGACATTTTAAGTGTCCCACAATTTCGCCTGGAATCCGGCCAGAATCCGGTGACCGAATTTCAGCAAAATTGCGCCTCCTTTAAGCCTTCCAAGTCACCAAGTCAACCCAAAACTTTGACTGCTTTTAACTTTTGTGTACGAGCTCAGTTTGATGAACCGTTCACATCACTGTGATCAGGATGACAAGATCTACGCTCTGGTACTGGTTCGAAAGCATTTCGAACACTTTGATTTTTGAGCTTCCATTAACCCTCTTTGTCATGTGTGTGTCTCTGGAGCCACCTAGATCAATCCTCCTCACTGAGGAGCTTTTGGTCCTCCAAAATCATCAACAAGAATCTGCAACTGCTGTGTACTATGTGAGTGTCCTAAAAAGTCACCCTTCCTTCTCCTTCACCTGCATCCTTCGGAGCCATAAGTGATGAACTGCCACCTTCACCTTATGCAAACCTGTTGTACAATCCCCTGCAAGTTACATGCTCAAATTGACCAACTATGACCCAAATATTCCCATACTTTCCACGAGTTTATAACATGTACTCGGTGGTCAAGTTTACATCAAATGGAAATCACACCCCAACTATCATTACAAGACCAACAACATCATTGTCACATTTCGAAGTGATGGCAAACACCTCATCACTTTTACATGAAAGAAATGCATCACACACTTTATAACACAAGGCCAAAATATCATTGTTGCTTAAAAAAGTGTTGGAAAAACACATCATCACTTTTACAGTAAAAAAATGCAACATATGATTTACAAACACGAACATAACAAGCTAAGATATCTAGAAAACAATCTAGAAAAACCACCTCTAACTTATCAAAGTGAATGGATGATCTCCTTGTGGCACATTTTCTTGTCGAATAGTTTCAACCGGTTCATGCACGGGTGCTTTTTCTTTAAGGCGCTACTCTGGATGGAGCCTCCAAGACTTGGCTCTTTGATGGCCACTTTGGTTGCAATGGGTGCAAAAAGTATTTTTCCTCCAAAATTGCTTAACCAATTTCTTTTCCTGTTGGGGAGAAGGTTTTCCATGCCTTCTCCTCCTTTGTGCTACCATCCTTTTCCAACACTTAGAAAACACATGGTTATGTAATCCATAAAAATGGCACATTTTTCGATGCCATGTTTTACGACCATGGTTATCAACATTATTATAATCAAAATTCACTCTGGAATAATGAGATTTATTATACCTTCTCTGGTGGTCTCTGGTGTGATCATGATGATAGGAGCTTGCCTCAGCTCTGTGACATTCACTACCATGGAATGATGGTGAAGTGATCTAATCAATCCTCTTCTTTGGAGAGTTCAACAATGTTTGTTTTCCTTGAATGTCCTTCGAACATCCTCCGTCAGTGTACCCCAAACCTACATAGTGAGGTCTCTTCACAACGTCCAATGGTTGGGTTATGCCTTGGCCACAAACGCCAAGTCCTCCTCCTGTGTACCCCATCTTAGTGAGGAGTCTCATGCCGGTTCCTGTAATGGGTATCTCCACACTTCCAACCGAAATTATATCATGTGAATAAACTGAAGAGAAATCAACACTTTTTACCTTAGATGTCGATTTTGACATAGGTGAAGAAGGCTTCTCTAAGCCTTCATTGCACTTCGCTTCCTCCAAGACCTCTATCGTGGCTTGTAGCTGAAGCTGCAATCAATGCTTATCCTCCTTATCTTCCTATAGGAGTGCCTTCAATGCATCATAATCTGCTTGAAGAATTTCGTTGTTGCGCTTTAATTCTTCTCATGCCTCTATCATGGCTTGCAGCTGAAGCTGGAATTGACGTTTGTCCTCCTTCTCTTCCTATAGGAGTTTCTTCAATTCAGAATTCTCTGCTACTTGTTTTTCATAAGCCTCATACAACATGTCTGCTTTCTCAAACACCCTGAGCATGGTCTCGTACATTTCCTTGAAATTCTCCATGGCTCAACTCATCGAATGTTCAATAGTTCACACATGCAATCCAATTAGCAAGAAGACCTGCTGTGATACCACTTGATCCGGGTAAATTCCTGATACCCTTAACCAAGACCTTTTACTTCGGCTGATGTGTTAGGATTACAATTTATCAAAAATGTTAATGAACATAAATGAACAACTGCATACTATAAAGAAGAGGAACATGACAAGCATGAGCAACATAAGACATTGATAACGGAGTTCGACCAGGAGGAAGTACATCTCCGGGCCTCGGTGTCAAGATGATGTAGGCTACTGCATTAAGTGTTGTAATAATGTACATGGATAGTGTTTTCTCTATCATACAAGGAAAATGGCCTCACGCAGGAGTGGCTGGACCTCTCTATGATATGTTCCACTATAGGAACTCTCATTCACAAAAAATACTCCTATCAGTATGACAATAAATCACACATAATAACTATTAGTATCTTGCCAAAATGGAAAAATAAAGGGATCTTAAACAACATACATGTACCAATGAGTATCCTGCCAACATGGAAACAAAGGTATCTCAAACATAATACAAATCCATGATAGAAAGTACATCTCACATCAGGAACAAAACAAGATCTCGCATCAAACATCAACAGAGATCTGTACAACACAATGCATCTCAGAGACAAAGAGACAAAGAAGTGCATGAAATAACCTCATCATATACCTCATGTTGAAGATGACTGAAGAATGAGCTACTCTACTTCTGGATTTGAAATCACCATCACAATCCTGGTGTCGAAAGATGTGAAATCGATTGCTCACTCGATGAATGCTGACACCTGCAAATTTACTTCAAAAAGTGGCTGGAAAATATAACACTCAGATGAAAAATCTAAATATGCCATTAGATTTGTGACATCGAATAGTGCAAAATTGACTGTCAAATTTATGAATTCTGAAAAAGTGAAAATCTGGGCAAAAAGGAATCTTTTAGATTCCCCCTAGATTCCTCAAAGATGTTGCTCCATGGGTGGACTGAAAATCTGCGACTCAAAAGGAGAATCTGACCTCGCCATTATGTTCCCTGTGAAAAACCATGAAAAATGACTGTAAACTTGACTATATTTTGACATGGAGAAAAATTACCTCCCTGAGAAAATTTCAGGGATCATGATTTCGCTCCCTGTTTCTGGGCCTGCTCATGGTTCTGCCTGTAATAAAAATTTCACTGCCTCGATTCACATGCACATTCCTGCTTTGCCTTGGCTTGGGTGCACTAGGAAAATGATGGGTTTAAGTATTAACATGTGGGCGGAGTTGTTAAAGCCCAATGGGCTGGCACAGTTGGTTAAGATCCCTGGTTTGTGGGAGGGGGTCGGGTGGTCAAACCCCGCCCCCTCTATAATTAGGTGGAACTTTTTCACAAAAAATGCCATTTTATTGTTTTAAAATCCCACATGTGTTTAAGATAAGGTTGGAGGGGGGGGGGGCATACCCGCATTGGGTGGCCTGCCCCTTAACTCCTGACACCGTCGTAACTTTACGTGGAGAGGGGTTGGGTTGGGCGGTGGGGTTGACAACCCCCACCCACCCATATTTGGAATGGTGGTCATGGAGTGTGGGTTGGGGTGATAGAGTTGAAAACCCCACCCCACCCGTATATAGAATGGTGTTCCGTAAGGTGGGGTCGGGTGGTTGGGCGGCGGGGTCACGACCACTGACCACCCCCATTTTTAATTGATTTTTGCTACATGGTTGGGGTAGGGTGGGGGTCATGACCTGCCTTACCCTTTTTTTTAATATATATTTTTATGATTTCTAAAATAACTGTTCAAACTTAAAAAATCGGTTTTTGGGCGTTAGCAGACATTTTAAGTGTCCCACAATTTTGCCTGGAATTCGGCCAAAATCTGGTGGCCGTATTTCGGAAAAATTGCACCTCCTTTAAGCCTGCCAGGTCACCAAGTCAACCCAAAACTTTGTCTGCTTCTAAATTTCGCTTACGAGGTCTATTTGACGAACCGTTCACACTGCTGCAATCAGGATGATGAGATATACACTCTGGCCCTGGTTCGAAAGAATTCCAAACACTTTTATTTTTTTAGCTTCCATTAGCCCTCTTTGTACTGTGTGTGTCTCTAGAGCCACCTAGATCACTATTATGCTGAAAAATATCTGAATTGTGATCTCCAGACTATGACATTTCTCTTCAAGCTGAAGAATTAAATTATTCTTTGTGAGCACTTTCTTTACTTCTAGGATTGTTTCTATCCTATCATTATGCCCAATTCATCCAGCTCATACCTGTTCTTTGAATTTAGAAATTTAATAATATTGTTTGCTGTAGCAGGCTTGTCTCCCACCTGTGCTTTGATTGTTGCAATGGCCTCATTTTCTTTCTGGATCAACTCATTTTGTTCAAATATAATTTTTATACTTGGACAAATTTCACTAATAGATTTTGTGATGTCTGCCCAAATTATTTCTTTCACTTGGCCTAAAGTAGTTCCAATGGTTGATTCCTTTTTTTATTTTTGCAACCTCTCGATTAGCTTCTTAGCTCTTTGTGCTTTAGCTGCATGTGAACTTTCATTTGTAGATTTCTGATATTGCAAAATTTTTACCTGATCCTGTAATTTCTTTATCTCCTCCTCTTGAATTGACATATTCTAAAATGATTTGGTGAGCTTCTCAACTCCATATGTAGTACTTTCGGTAGAAGGTGTGGTTATAGGGATAACTGCAAGAGGCAATGATTCTAAAGTAACTTTAGATATTTTTGCTGCTATTTAATTTTCCTTTATCATTTTTTCTAGCGCTGATTCCATCTGCTTTTTTTGAGCATTCTGTTCCATAATCAACTTCATCATTTTTGTTTCCTGGGATTCAGTCTCTTCAGTGCCCTTTTCTAGAGGATCTTCTATAGCTAGAATCTTCAATTTCTTCCTCAATGCTGCTATGTTAGCATTTTTCTTTTTGATGATTCTTCTATTGCATTGACATTGGAAGGATCATATCCAATTTTGATCGCTAGGTATTCTAGAGTTTTGATTCTAGTGCCCTTAGCAAATGAAAAAAATTTCTCCAATTTCAGCTGTGATTGTACATTAGCCAATGAAACCTGTAATTTTGACAAACTCATAGCACTGTTAGTGAGAGTGGATGAAATCATCTCACCAGTTTTTTTATGTAACTCCATTTGATCTATTGTATGTATCTCTTTAGTATCAAAATCAAATGCAGTACTTTTGTAATCTGCTTCTGACTTTGGTTATGGAATTTGTGCTTGAAGAAAAGCAAACTATAATTTTCCCTTTTTTGAGTCAAAAGCTGAGAGCAACCTGCTATGAGAGCTGGGAGTTTGTTTCCAAAAATGGTTGTATGTGTTGGTATTCAACATTTCATTCTTTAACTTTATCTCCTTGAAGGTATCAAATATAGTTTTATCCTTTTCCCCTGTAACAAATGTACTACTTTGAATGGATTTATGCTGATCTTGAGAAACTACTGGAGTAGTAGGGTTAGAAGTATTTTGATCACCTACCTGTGTGGAAGGAGGTGTCTCTTCTGTAATAATAATTACTTCTTTCTCTAAATCCTTTCTAGTATTGACTTTTGGATTGAGCTTTGTCTTCTTTTTGTAATGAATTTTAAATTCTTTGCAGGATGAATTAGTCATTGGAGATGACTGATATTCTCTGACCCTTTTTCCCTGCTCTTTTCTGTGCAATAGGAGTCTGTAATGCTGATGTAGACACTACTTTTTCTTCAGCCTCCTGTAAAATACGTTCAGTCCATTCAAGATGATTCATATATTTCTCAATATTTGGTCTAGGTGTATGAAAATACGGTGTAGATTTGTTCTCTACCCTTAGTTTAGAAATGACACCAACTGGATCATAACGCCATGCGAAACTAAGGCTAAACTGCATCTCTTTCAACAATTTATTTGCTTCCTCCCCTGCTATTTTGCTATTGCAAATAAAAGGTCCTATCTATGTTTTGATTTTGAATTGTGATTTCTTTTTAGCAGACACAAAATGCACTTCATCAACATTAAGAATTTGTCTAATGTACTTGAATAAAAAAATATTCATGGGGAGGAATTTTTGAAACTTGTAAGGGGGACGCTCACAACAATAAAATCTGAGTTCTGTGTATTTTTGATAAAGATACCAATCCCATGTTCTGGCTTGATCTGACAGCTGCAATACCTTTCTAATTTCTTCGTTGATCTTGGACTTTGTAGTGCTGTTCAATAAACTGAGTGCTGGATGAAGAAAAAATTCTGCAAACTGTTTATATGAATACTCTTTTTGTTATTTCATCACTAATGAAGTCCATAAAATAATTGATTGTTGATTTCCTTCTTCATCTAATTTCTGTAATGAAAACTTGAATTTTTCTCCCTGAGAATATAAGAACAAATAAGCTAACACAAAGGCATATTTGAAAACCCCTTCAGTTGGGAATTTAACTAGATGCTCATGGATAGAATCTGTAATAAATTGACTGAAGTTGAACATGATGGAGGGTTTGGAATTTGTGGAGAAAATAGACATGAATCCTGTTGTAGACAATTTTGTCACTCCTAGAGATAGCCTAGAGTTGCCATAGACTAGTGCCTAGGACATCTTATCATAACAAGGGAGCATGAAATATAGCTTGGGTGTCAATCCAAATGCTCTCCTGCTATCTCTTGTAAAACAAGGAAATTAGTTTAAATGGAACCAAACTCTCTCAGAAGCTGATACAAAGATAAGAATAATGTAGGAACAACATGCAAAACTCCAATACAAAAAGCATCAGACAGTTAAGAGACAGCTTACTGCAAAGAGGGCCAGTTCAAATAATATGCCACATAAATCAAATATCGGAAAGTGGATGCAGTGAAGAAACATGAAGAAGATACTAGTTAGCATGAGGCTGATACCCAGATACACAACAAAACCACATATGGGCTTATCCAACTAAGAATCCATACATGACAATGGCGTTTTAAAAGCACCCTCCTCAAGTAACTAATATAGCAGAAAATATGGATGAAATGAACATGGAACGGTATATCATGACTAGGCCTATTTAAAGCGCTTGACTAATCCAAGTATGGGCACCAACTAGGATGAATCCTTACTTAAGACCAGTGAGCCACTCGCATTCTAGAACATGATACAAGAAGATAAATAGCATGGAATGAGATTTTATATTAACACATAAGAGGAAATTACATACTGTGAGATACCAAAGACCAGAATCCTCATTACAGTTATAACTCCTCCTCACTGAGACCCTACGGGCTCTGAGCCTTCATACAGAAGTGTTACAAGATGTATACAAGAACTTCTCACTGCACAGTTTACTGATAGAAATCTGGAACCCTTACAATGTCTTTCTTCTTCGATTTTATAGAAGAGGTAGAAAACTCTAGAGAATGGGGGTTAGGTGAAAAAATTAAATTTCTTAATTTGAACAAAATGGCGGAAAAATGCCTACCCATACTGCTTGACGGCGCTGTAGTGTTGAACATACTCTATGGTTGCTCCATCAAATAAATGCAGTAGGAGTAGATTTTTCTGGAGACAAAACATGAGGAATAAAATATGAAACATTCTGTACTTTTATGAGAGAAAAATATATTGAAGAGCACCCTAGAGGATCCGATTTCTTTGCACTTGTACTCGAGCCTTCTGGATGTTAAATCGAATTTTGAAATCTCTGGTTCCAACCATTGAATTCCTTGCTCTCTAATTGATATTCTTTGTTATGAAATTAATGTCTTCAGCTACCAGGGTCTATCTTTTGAATTGCTCTGAGGGGTTTGATAAATTTCAGCCTTGCTTCATTAAATAAAAGTCTTGTCAACGATATTTTCTCGGATCTCTACTTCATCATCCAGCACCTGCTGAATAGAACTTTGAAATGCACTCGTCCTCTGTGATGTAAACCCCGGATTACGATGGTTCTTCAGCACTAAACACCTGCAAAAATCCACAAACTCATTAAAAGAAACTAGACTCTGAGATGGGTATGCAATGGGGGTGGCCGTGTGACGAAGCGTCGTGACAACAATGGTGGCGGTACATAGGATGGTGGTGAAAATGTAGAGGAACTGTAAATAATGGGTTGACGGAGGTTTATAACACAAAACGCTAAAATATGGCGTGTGAATGAAATATATTTATATAAATGGTGGAAGGGGAAATAGATGACACGTAGGTGTACGAAAGGTCAATTGGAGTGGATGACGTGGAGGCGGGTCTGGTCAACCAGTGTGTATACCAATAATCTGAGACAGAGGGCAATCAAAGGTGGGCCAGGGATGCAATGGACGCAGGTTAAAGCGCGAGCAGTTTCGGAAGATAGTCACCGTTGGATGGAGGACGCAGGATCAGACGGTTGACGATGATTCCGTTGCACATCCTTTGGCCAAAATGTAATGCGTGGGGAGAGCGGAGGCTTGAGGTAAAGCGCGTGCATCTTCGAGGCACGATGGCCGTCGGATGGAGGCCCCGAGATCCAACGGTCACCATTTGTTTCACTACCCGACTTTCGTCCGGAGGATAATGCGCGAAATGGGCGGTTTTCGGGCCCGTACAAAAGACACGCAGCGCACATTCAATGGAATCGCTGGGTTTTGCGGAAAACCACCGTCATGGAAAAAGTGGTGCGGAATGAAACCACCGGTTTCAAAGGCGCGGCGACCACCACGGAAAACTAGCTCCGCTCCGTCGATTGGATTTGATCGGATGGTCACAAATGCCCCCGAAACTTTGAACGATTAGCTCCTTTCCGCTTGGTGCCCGGTCTTGCACCCGAGTCACATGGGGGGATGAAACAAAGGGGGCTAAGGCTGAGGGGCTAGGCCTGATAATATTTCCGAATATGGATTTTAGCCTTTACGTAGTGTATTTTGCGGGCGGAAAGGGGGACGATGTGTAGGATATGGGGGTTTTTGGCCACGGTAGCAGTTTTGAAAGGTTTATATGGGGCGGTAGGCCAAAAATTTAGGTCCAAGGGCTGATATGCACAACATCGGCTCCATCTGGGGACGAAATTTTCATCCATGGACATGTCGAGAACACGCAGACCTCAGACCATCCTGATCATGCTCTAAGTGGATTCTGCTCTTTGACACCTCTAGTTTTCATTTTATAATTCATCAGCACACACACATTATTAAAAGAATGATGAAACAAAAAAGAAAGCTAATGTACAATATAATACACCAGGCTGTCTTTGCCTCCTGAGTCCCATACTCTGCTTTGCTGGTGTGCATTAGTTGCATTATTCTTCAACTGTACCCTTCTATGTTTACATATTTTGTTCTGCAACTTGCCTCCAGCTATGCTTTAACATTCTGCTCTTGATTTTCCTTTGCCAAATTTTCTCCACTTTCTCGTTGCTGTCTTGAACATTACTGTCAATGTTGCTTGTCTTGCTAAAAATGTCGCTGCTTCCCAAACTTCCTGAATATCTGTTAGGATAGCTCCCTCTGCAACATTCTCATGCTCATCATCTGCAGATTTATCTTTAAAAAGTAAATTACCTTTTAATTCTCTTACTGTAGTAACATAATCATTCATTTCTCCTTGTGTACTAGTAAGCATATTTAAATTCTGCAAACTAGTATCTACTCCTATTTCTTTCACAGCTTCAGGCACTTTCACTTCAATGTCTGCGATTTCATTCCCTTCTCTAAAGGTTTTCGGCAAACGAATCAGCCATTTATTCTCAAGCATTTCATCAATATGCTGCACATTTGTTTCAACATATTCTTCTTCTTCTTCTTTGACAATCTTTAGTAATTGTCCTCCACCCTCTTGATTGCTTCTGGCAATCAGATCAGGTTCTTCGGATTTTGCACTCTCCGCTTCTATCAGAATGGAACTTTGATTTCCCATCACTGTAGTAGTTACAAAATTCTATCCTCCAGTCTCCCCTTTGTCTGTGGCTTTCTTCATTGTTGACTCCTTCTGAGCAGGTGCCTCCTTCTGGGATGACTCTTCTTCTTGATCTTGAGTCCGAGTCCTCTTCCTGGAAGATCTGAGATCATATTTTCTATTGAAGTGTGCTTACATGAAATCAACAAATTGTTTACAATAATGATCAATCTCTGCTTCTTCTTCTTCTTGCAAGGGGCATTCTATATCATCATTGTTTGAAAAAGCAAGATTTTAATCTTCTAATTGATAAGCAGCGTCTTCAGTGGAGTCATCTGCTGGACATTTCAGGTACGGTGGGTGTGGTACCTGATCTTGCCGCTCCTTTGCTTCCCTTGGCAATATTTGCAGGGGTGGTATTTTATACTGAGGATTGTATCCTCTGTTTGGAGCATTATAGAAATTCTTGGGAGCTGCATTTTTAGCCTCCAACTCAAGCTTGACCATCTTCTTAACCATATTACTTATTTCATCCATCTTATCTGCATCCTTATCTTGATTGGAAGTGGATAATTCTTCTTTTCCCTTCCTTCTAACATCCTGTTCAGCCTTCCCTTTTAATTTTCCAGAGGAAGCAAAGTTAGCTTCCAATTCAAGTGCATCTAACTGAGCATCATCTAGAGTGGCAGGTTTTCTTTCCCTGAGGGAGAAACCGAAATCTGAGTCAAAAGCTGCAATGAAAACAACTTTTGCAGCGTTCTGATGAGGCTTCATATCTGCAAGGAGATTTAGATATAACTTATTAAATCTCTTAATAAACTCCGACACCCCTTCATTATGTCTCTTCTTGAGTGTATTGAACTTAGTGAGACATTGTCCATGATCTTTCTTTTCTCCCCATTTCCTGAGAAAATTATTCTCCATGTCATCCCAGGTGGTTACTGAACGGTTTCCCAATGTCTTGAACCATTTTCTGGCTTCACCATCCAAAGATTGCACAAACAATCTCAAGACCACATCCAAATGTTCTACATTTAAGTTTTCTGCAAAAGAGCAGAAAGTCTCAAGATGTTTCTGAGCATCAATCTCATTTTCTCCGTTAAATCTAGGCAGAATCTTCAAATAATCCTATGGCATATCATTAAGCACTTGAGGTAAGGCCAGTGGAGCATATTTATTCAACAGGAAAGTAGGAACATTAGCCATTGGAGGAGGTGGGTGTTGTGCAGCAATTTGATGTACAAATGAAGGAGGAGGAGTATGAATAACAACAGGAATATACTATACAGAAGCTTGAGGTGTAGATGGAAACAATTCACGATTAACAGGGGCTACTTCTGTAACTTCTTTAACTTCCTCAGCCTCAGGGGTAGAATGAAAGTTCACTTTAGCTCTAGCACTTCCCCTTGGCGGGCTATCTGAGTAATATTCAGGATTTTCTTCTGGAATTTCTTGAGAAGAAGAGGATGGATAATCTTCTACAGAATGTTCAGGGACTTCAGCACGGGCTGATTGTCTTTCTTTCCAACTTCTTCTATGAATAATCTTCTTTGGGTCAGATACAGAGGATGTATTTAACTTAGAGGAATCTGACCTCAAATGTGGCTTTCAAGGAGCCAGGACTACCAATAGATTTATCAAATAAAGAACAGTGGAGTCGCCAAGGTGAGAGATATACAACTCTTCAAATCTCTGTGCTCACCTGATTAGAGAGTGAATATGATTTGTCACAGAGGCCTACATGGAAGTGATGTTCAAATTAGGTAAACCTGGCAGCGCATAGGAGAAGAAAGATGTTGTAGACAGTTTTTGTCCCTCTAGAAACCTTTGACCTAAGATGCCATAGACAGGTCACCTAGGACATCTTATCATAACTCTAAAGGGAGCATGAAATATGGCTTTTAAGGTGTCAATCCCAAAAATGCTCCACATATCTCTTGTAAAACAAGGAAGTGGTTTAAATGGAACCAAACTCTCTCAGAAGCTGATACAAAGATAAGAATAATGTAGGAACAGCATGCAAAACTCCAATACAAAAGCATCAGACAGTTAAGAGACAACTTATTGCAAAGAGGGCCAGTTCAAATAATATGCCACAGAAATCAAATATCAGAAAGTGGATGCAGTGAAGAAACATGAAGAAGATACTAGTTAGCATGAGGCTGATACCCAGATACACAACAAAACCACATATGGGCTTATCCAACTAAGAATCCATACATGACAATGGTGTTTTAAAAGCACCCTCCTTAGGTAACTAATATAGCAGAAAATATGGATGAAATGAACATGGAACAGTATATCATGACTAGGCCTATTTAAAGCGCTTGACTAATCCAAGTATGGGCACCAACTATGATGAATCCTTACTTAAGACCAGTGAGCCACTCGTATTCTAGAACATGATACAAGAAGATAAATAGCATGGAATGAGATTTTATATTAACACATAAGAGAAAATTACATACTGTGAGATACCAAAGACCAGAATCCTCATTACAGTTATAACTCCTCCTCACTGAGACCCTACGGGCTCTGAGCCTTCATACAGAAGTGTTACAAGATGTATACAAGAACTTCTCATTGCACAGTTTACTGATAGAAATCTGGAACCCTTACAATGTCTTTCTTCTTTGATTTTATAGAAGAGGTAGAAAACTCTAGAGAATGGGGGTTAGATGAAAACATTAAATTGCTTAATTTGAACAAAATGGCGGAAAGATGCCTACCCATACTGCTTGACGGCGCTGTAGTGCTGAACATACTCTGTGGTTGCTCCATCAAATAAATGCAGTAGGAGTAGAGTTTTTCTGGAGACAAAACATGAGGAATAAAATATGAAACATTCTATACTTTTCTGAGAGAAAAATCTATTGAAGAGCACCCTGGAGGATCCGATTTCTTTGCACTTGTACTCGAGCCTTCTAGATGTTAAATCGACTTTTGAAATCTTTGGTTCCAACCATTGAATTCCTTGCTCTCTAATTGATATTCTTTGTTATGAAATTAATGTCTTCAGCTACCAGGGTCTATCTTTTGAATTTCTCTGAGGGGTTTGATAAATTTCAGCCTTGCTTCATTAAATAAAAGTCTTGTCAACGATATTTTCTCGGATCTCTGCTTCATCATCCAACACCTGCTGAATAGAACTTTGAAATGCACTCATCCTCTGTGATTTAAACCCTAGATTACGATGGTTGTTCAGCACCAAACACCTACAAAAATCCTCAAACTCATTAAAAGAAACCAGACTCTGAGATGGGTATGCAATGGGGGTGGCCGTGTGACAAAGCGTCGTGACAACAATGGTGGCGGTATACAGGATGGTGGTGAAAACACAGAGGAGCTGTAAAGAATGGGTTGACGGAGGTTTATAACACAAAATGCTAAAATATGGCGTGTGAATGAAATATATTTATATAAATGGCGGAAGGGGAAATAGATGACACGTAGGTGTACGAAAGGTCAATCGGAGTGGACGACGTGGAGGCGGGTCTGGTCAACCAGTGTGTATGCCAATAATCTGAGCTAGAGGGCAATCAAAGGTGGGCCAGGGACGCGATGGATGCAGGTTAAAGCACGAGCAGTTTCGAAAGATAGTCACCGTTGGATGGAGGACGCAGGATCGAACGGTTGACGATGATTCCGCTGCACATCCTTTGGCCGAAATTTAATGCGCGGGGAGAGCGGAGACTTGAGGTAAAGCGCGTGCATCTTCGAGGCACGATGGCCGTCAGATGGAGGCCCCGAGATCCAACGGTCACCATTTGTTTCGCTACCCGAATTTCGTCCGGAGGATAATGCGTGAAATGGGCGGTTTTCGGGCGCGTACAAAAGACACGCGGTGCACATTCAATGGAATCGATGGGTTTTGCAGAAAACCACCGTCACGGAAAAAGTGGTGCGGAATGAAACCATCGGTTTCAAAGGCGCGGGGACCACCATGGAAAACCAGCTCCGCTCTGTCGATTGGATTTGATCGGATGGTCACAAATGCCCCCGAAACTTTGAACGATTAGCTCCTTTCCGCTTGGCGCCCGGTCTTGCACCCGAGTCACATGGGGGGATGAAACAAAGGGGGCTAAGGCTGAGGGGCTAGGCCCGATAATATTTCCGAATATGGATTTTAGCCTTTACGTAGTGTATTTTGCGGGCGGAAAGGGGGACGATGTGTAGGATATGGGGGTTTTTGGCCATGGTAGCAGTTTTGAAAGGTTTATATGGGGTGGTAGGCCAAAAATTTAGGTCGAAGGGATGCTATGCACAACAAATCCTATGATGGCTTCATCTACCCATTGATCTGAATAATAATCAAGAAGGTATGAAATGACTGTGATGATTTGTTTGGATCTTTCATGGAAAATGGATGATGGAAATGTAGGGTTTTTCTTGGGTAATGGATATTTTTTAGTCATAAATAGCTTAAGAGTTTGAAATATTTTTGAAAAATATAACTCCTAATATATTTGAATCAGTACTTCTTAGGAAAATGGTGTGGAATTCTCTGTGGTTGAGTCTTGCATCATTTGTTCAATGGTTTGGGTAGTGATGGTCACTAAAATATCTCCTGTAGGAGTGATAATAGCTCTTTGGTTGGGAATATACCAGGCTTGGCTTCTTCTAATAATTTCTAGAGCACTATGGGTGTGAGGAAAGATATAATGTGGAAGGTTGGAATCCCACAGTCCTATATCATCAGATTTATCTAAGAATTTATCCTCTAACAAGCAATACAATTCAAATAACTCAAGTTCACAAAAGGTTTCATGGATCTTATGGTCTCTATATGCTGACGATATGTGATGAAAGTCAATTGGATGGTGTAGTAGAAGAATTACTGGTTCTTCTGGTCCTTTGTTCTTTGGAGGCATGATTGGCTCTGTTTGAAATGGCGAATTTTTGATGCAAACAAAACCCAAAACTGAGGAAAAGCTCTAGAAATTAGAAGAATATTATTAGCTGCAAAGGAGGCTTTAAAAATTGGTAAGGTTGATCTCTGGAATTCTGGTGATAACTGTGAATTTGTAATCTTGTGTAGAGCAGAGAAAATAACAGAATAAAATCTTAAAACAAGTGTTTAGTAATGAATTTATGGACAATTGGTTTAATTCCCGTTGAAAAGGGTGCATGTACATTAGCTTAATGGTTAGGATTGGATTTATTGGCTAACAGTTATTGGAGTGCAGGATTTTATTTTATTGGACAATCCTCAGTCCACTTTGGAATGACATGAATGGTGGGCGAAGAAGTGGTTTCATCTGGCAGATAAGAAAGATTTTAGAGGGGTACATGGTAGTAAGTGGTTTCATGCGGGGTGGGGGGGGGTGCGAAATCATATGCTTTTGACACGTAGCGGTGGGGTTGGGTTTTGAAACGACCAGTTTTGGACCACCCCCTTGTTAAGTTTTGGATGATGAGTGGGGCCGAAGTTGCATGTGGGCCATCGACTGTTATTTGGATGCGATGGATGATCGGTGAGATGGGGGGCAGTTAGCATACGACAGAGTTAAATGAATGGTGGGGTAGGGGTATAATGAATGCGATGTGACATGGATAATTGACAAGTAGGGGTATGTGACGTGTCATATGAGTAGCGGGGGATAACACATAGGATTAAATCCTCTGGTCACGAGAGTGATTTTTTTGAATTGTTGAAGAATAAAACTTTGATAAACATGTGATTTTTAAAATAATTTTCTTCACAAAAGCTCTTCATTTCTTCTCGAATAAAAAAATAAAATAGGAAATTATTATGACATGCAAAATTTATTTTGAACTATAAAAGCCAACTTGCTCCTTCAACTAGACTTTTATGAATGAAATGGCAGTTTTACTGCCTTATTTTTAGTGAAAAACTGAAGATTTTTGCATGGGCAGTTTTGACCCTAGACTTGACCTATATTAGATGGAGTGACGTGAATTTAGACCTCTAAATGGTGATGAAATTATGTGAAGTAACAACGTATCAAGATAGGAATTGTTCAACAACCAGAATGATTATTGAAAACTAACTGAAAAAGCAACAAATTTTGAATAATGACCCGATGAAGATCTCTCAAAAGAGATATTTTTGATCACTGATAAAATGACTCTAACAAAACCCATGCTTCAAGAATGACAATAATAATTTTATTTTTCTCTTTACATCAAATACATAAAATCATGATCACATATGTAATTATGAATATCGAACATAGTTACATATTTCAAAAAATAGTTTCCATCAAAGCACCTCAATTCCACGTAGAAAATGAAGGTGTCTGTTCCATTTGAGAGACTCAACCATTTATTCTATGGTGCGGCCCTCCAAATCTCCTTAGACACTCTACTACCATATGCCCAAATTCATGGCATTCTAGGAATCTAAATGTTATTCCCCAGTAATCCAATTATCACCTGATTGAGAAAGTCCCCCAATATATATCTAGTGTGGCCAGAAGCCCCCTAGAGAAATTTGCTTCAATCAAAGCCCAATCCACTCTGTTTTGAAGCAAACTAGTGCATCCTTCATCCATGTAATAGAATTTTCCAATCTTATTGGAAATATCCAAAATAACCCTTTTTGACCCGGTAATGCTAGTGGGAGCCCATGTAATTTAACCCACATGTACTTTCTCTTGGGGATCTATTTAATTGGATCAAAGCCAATAGTCCATTTCTGCAGGATTAGGACTCCTCTACCTTTCACCCATGCATGGCATATACCCTATCATTTTGGTATCCTATTTTGTCATGAAATGAAAACCAAACCACCTTTCAACAATACACTTACCTTTGGATGATATCCTACAATTGATAACCAATTTTTATCTATCCAAACCTTCATTTTAGATTTCATTCATTCTTATATACTCCCAATGTCCTACCATAACTCTTTCTTCTAACCTTACAAATATATCATAGTAAAAATCCACCCCCATAATAAGTTTTTAGATATCCTCCCACGCTTTTACCGGTTCGTCTTCCTCCTTTGAGTGTTCTTGGAGGGAGATATACTGTCTTGTTTCTCTTTACCAGACTCGTAATAATTAGTCTTCAACACTAATTTTCCTTTGTCCCTGAGAGATCCGTGTTCAAATCCAAACAATGAAAATGAGTAATTTATTTTCAGAAGACTCTATATATTCACACTAACAAATTATTTCCTTATCCAAGGGTATACATCCTACCTTAGTACCAGTTTCCTTTTATGTATTTAAAATTTCACTGAACCTATGTTTTTCTATTGAAATCTTCCTTATATGAACTGATATGTGAATTTACTCTGCACGGTTCTTACCATTATTTTCTCATTTATTTTTTGTTACAATGAGCATATGCTTTTAAAAAATTCACAACTAGTGCACATTTTCTATATTTACGAGTGCCATAAATTCCTTATCACACTCCAAACTACAACTTTGCCTATCCATCATTGTCCTACATGAGGAGTTCTCTTAATCCATTATTTCATTTCCTTCCCCTTTTGTTCATGTAAAATTAAAGGGAATTAGAAAATCAAATCTCTCCCAAACATTATTTCCATATCATAGGTTAGTTACCATCAGAAATTTGATGGTTCAATCAAAATATCTAAATTAGATTCTTAATTGAGTACTAAATACATGTATAATTAAATAAATACTAATTGCATGTTCAATATTATTTGATTTTAAATGAATATAATGTTTCATATTATCTTTGTTAATTAGTGTGATTTTAATTTAATTTATGAAATGGTTTAGGAAGAAAATACTAATATTTATATTTCGTACGTTCTATTTTTACTAATTTTTCAGAAAATTAGTTTTTCGCAATATGAGGATGCTAGTGCTTGATCATGTGGGAATTGATTAGGAGATTTTCACAACACATTGGATTATCAACAATATCTTAACAACAAAGGAAACCAAAAATTTAGGTAAACTAGGCTTTTTTAAAAGTTGTTTATTTACAATATATTTTATTTAGAAAAATATTTTGAGATTAAAGTGCATGCTATTTGAAAATATTTTTTTAGCCATAAACAGTATATCTTATATATATCAAAATGAGCCCACTCACGTAAAAAATGCAGGATTTTACATCAAAAGTATATGTCGTTTCCTGGCTACTAATGCTACATTGAGACCAACTCGATTCCGAGTGGATTTTATAACCATTCAATAGTGAAAATTCTTAACTATTTTCGTACAAATAAATACTTTGCAGAATTGAAGTAACATGTATATACAAGTATGTTTCACCATAAAAACAAAATGGTAAAAGCTGAGGTGGTGCCTATTCTTCCATTGGGGCCGGATTGCTGAGGTCCAAGGTCTTGTGATCCTCTTTCTCCTTCCTGTTACTTTCATCCAGCTTGAATTTCAAACCTTTGATCTCTTGCCTAAGAGCTTCTACTTCATCCTCAAGCCTCTGTATGCATTCTATTTTCTCAAGATGCCTTTCTTCCATGTCAATTGCATATTTATGATGCTGATGTATACACATTTGCAGAATTGTGATGCCATTACTAAACTCTCTGTGTTCCTGTGGACATGTTTCACAGTTGATTTTTCCATTTCCAATGTCCCATGCCTAGATCACACTTGCTCCTCCAGACCTGGGTCTACGAAGACCCCAGGAGCTTGAACTTGAACTGTCTATGAGTGAACTACCTTTTCCACTGATATTGACAGTCACATAGCATGCTTTGAGGACCTCATAGTCAATGATGATCCAAACAAACAACTGAATTCCCAGTCCCCCAGGGCCAATTCCTCAATGCTTAGTCCCAGTCGAATTCCCACTAAACACATAGAAATAAATTGTAAGCCTCCCGAATCCCTAGGAAAGAAGAATTACCAGACAATGCCCAAACTTTGGCCATGACCACTGGAGTAGAGCTGGGGACTCCTTAGCCATGGCAACCTAAACCTTCATGCTTTTGATCACAACATTAGCCATTTTATAGAAATATACTCTACCAATTCTTATGCATACCATCATCATTGTACTATCTCTGTTAACATCCCGACCCATCTTCATAATTCCCCTGCCCTTCGCCTCATCTCAAAAATAATTCATCAGGGTCTGCCCACGCTTGACCTACAAATTTCGAAGCTTGGGGAGTAAATGTAGACCCCAGAGCCTTGCCATTCCCATGGGATGATTTAAAAAAAACTGGCTACAAAAAATGCATCAAGGACTTGGGCTCTAAGAAAAAATGACATAGATCTTCCATGTTCCAGGTGTTTAATATCCTGGTTGAATTTTGCCACGCTACAACTCGATCTTAGGATTCTACATGCTACGAGTTGTAATGTAATTCAGTGGGGAGTTAAATAGGATTAGACAGAGGTTAGTCGGATCTAACATGGTCACCTAAAGGGCGTGAGAGGGGTTTGGCTAGGGGAGGAGACATGAGGGGGGAGGGGGAAAAGGAAGGAGGGAGGGGTTATGGGGATAAGAAGGGGGGGGGGGGGGGCGCTTGAAGAGGGGAGGGTCAAAAACAAAGGTTGAGAGAAGAGGGGGAGGGACCAAATTGTCAATGGAGGGGGAAGAAGGTAGAAGGGGGAGGGGAGGCTTAGAACACCCCAATGTTTAATAAACCATTTCATTTATTCCAATTAACATGATTAGAGGCTGTCTCTTCTCTATGTATTTTAGGCATGATTATGGGATGCATAGGTTGCTTTCAATTCCATTCACCACTTTAATTTCTTCCTTCATCTTGCAAGAAAATTTGGCTTTCTTGTTAGCCTCCTTGTTGTTTCCTCTTAAGATATGGTAGAATGTTACTTTATAAAAGAGAGGGGTAATTCCTTGGGCTATCTTGATGACTTGATTTAGAATTGAATTAAGGGTAGGAGTATTATTCCTCATATGTTTTATTATCAACATATAATATCCAAGAATTTGGAGCTCCTTGATGCCCTTAGTATTTTTGAGGGTCAATCCTAGGAGTAATACATAGGCATCAACTTGATTGTTTCTTCTCCTACCCAAGCTCCAAGCATATATGTCTTCGATGTTTCCATAGAGATTAATGAGAACCATCCCCCCTCTTGCCACCCCAGGATTTCCTTTTGAGGCACCACAGAATTGAAGAATCCATTGTCTCGAATACTTTAGCCACTCCTCCATATATTCTGAAGACACTATGAGGATCCACTGAGCACGTGGAGGGGTGAATTTTGTCCTGCGCTGCAGATAGGAGGTTTAACCCAAGGGATCATCCATGTTGATTAAGTTTGATCCAAAGAAAGATCATGTTATAGCTTATGCATCTCCATACACAGCATGAGGGATTTCATAGCCGCCAATTGGGCTGAGGGTCTGAGCATTTTGAATATTTCCTTTTTCCTAATGAGCCATATTTTCTAGCATATATGCTTAGGAAGTTCCATCCATATCTTTTTAAAATTAGTTTTTTCCTGAAGGGAGTCTGAGTAAGATTTGGGCCATGATTTGAAAAACAAGAGGACGTTTGGTGGCCAAGTGACCCTGTTGAAAAGAGGCCCCATTGTGACAACCCAAACATTCTTTGTTATTTGGAAGTTTAGGAAGATATGCTGGATGGATTATTCTTCCTGTTCACAAAGGGGGAATCTTGAGGGACCTATCTAGCTACGTTTATGGAGGTTCTTGACTCTTAGAATTTTCTTCTGAGACAATATCCAACAAAAGAAGTTTACATTTGGTATTGCATTAGGTTTCCAAATCTGATTCCAGATAGAGGCTTTCAAAGGGACCTGAGATTGGAAAAGCAGATGTTCATAGCCTTATTTCACTGAGTAATTTCCGTTATTCTAGCTCCACTTATGTTCTGTAGAGTGATCTATAGGGGCACATCCTCAAATATTCTTGATGAGATTATATATTTGGTTAATTAGGAATTCTGGTATATTCTCGATATTACATTTATTCGACCTTCTGCTCTAATCCCACTCAGATATTTGATCCAACGTAAAGACCCATATTTTCCTTAGGAGCTCTTAAAGGCCCAACATTGAGCGATCCAGGCCCAGGGGTTGCAGGCCCAAAATCGAGTCTCAAAATATATTAATTGTATCTCCCTTAATTAGAACTTTTTTGAGGTTTTCCTTTATAATTTCCATAGTGGTTTTGATAAGATTCCTATAGGAGAGCCCATCACTTTCCCTTCTCCCCTTTCATGGAAAAATTTATGATCAAAGTACTTGGCCCTGGCCAACTACGTCCACCAAAGATTTGGATTATTTATCATGTTCTAGTACAGCTTGGCTACCATAAACGAATTTTCCATCCTGGGTTCTCTTATTCCTTGCCCTCCATACTGCTTTGGAGATATTACCATCCTCTAGTTGACCAAGTGGTATTATTTGGTCTCCACTTCCCCATATTCCCACAAAAATTTCCTTATAAACATCCACAATTGATGTAAGACATGTTTTGTAGCTTGTAGTGCCGAGAACTGATAAACGAGGATGGATGAAAGAAAAAAATTGACAAGGATAGTTATTCTTGCCATGTTAAGTGAAATCCCAACATAGTTCACTATTTTTGTCTTAATTTTGTCAAGTAATTTCTTCCAAGCATGGGGGGCACCCCTTCTTAGTGATATTGGAACTCCCAGATAACTAAATTCCTTCCAAACTCTTACTACTTTGAACCCAAGGATTTCCTCAATTTTTTTTTCTCTCTCGATTGAGATGTTCTAGCTATAAATGTGGCTCTTGCTATCATTGATGGACCCTATCGAGGCCTTGAGGAATATATTATGGTTTCTTTTTAAGTGTCTTGCAATCACCAAAGAGGCTCCACCCAACAATATGGTATCATCCACAAATTTCCCGTGGTTTATGATTCTGATACCATCCGTATATATGATTCCTGGGAGATTCACTGTATTTCTAACCTACTCTATTTTCCTGCTCAAATCTTCTCCCATTATAATATATAAGAATGGAGAGAGGGAAACCTTGACGCAACCCCCTATAAAATTTGAAAAACACTACCACTCTAGGATTGACTAACGGAGAAATACAAGAGGAGGAGATACAAAAATTAATCCATCTTATGAATTTATTATCCTCCCCCATTTTCTTAAGGATTTTCCAAAGGAAACCATGTTTTACTCTGTCGAAGGAATTAACCATGTCCAACTTTATAATCATGCCCTCATCAAATCTTCTCTAGCTTGAGTTGATGGATTTTTGTATGAGGATAATGTTATCAAATATTTTTCTTCTCAACACAAACCCCCATTGGTTATCAGAGATGATAAGAGGCAACAAGGTCTTTAGTCTAAGAGAAAGGATTTCAAAATTATTTTGTAGGAGACATTGCACAGGGAAATAGGCCTGAATCTAGATAAGGAAGAGGGATTAGATTCTATGGGGATAAATGCAAGGAAGGAGGTATTTATGCTGCCTCCCATCACAAATAGCTTGAAGTAATACCCAACCATTTGACACAATCCTTCTCGATCACACCCCAGAAGAATTCTTAGAATCTTGTAGTGAACCCGTCAGGCCCAAAGGATTTTTTCAGGGAGGAGAATAATACTTGCTTGAATTCCTCATATAAAGGGGGGATAATTAAGTTAAGTTTCATCTCTTCAGTAATTAATTCTGGGATGGATTCCAAGAATAATTCCTCATCCTCATTTCTTCCTCATCTCCAAGGGGATCCCCAGCATAAAGATTTCAAAATTTCTCAACGATAACTCCCTTGAGTTCTTCGAAGTTCTTAATGATGTTCCCTCCATGGTTTATTTGCAATATATTATTTTTTGATTCTCTAAACTTGGGTTTCTTATGGAAAATTTGGTCTTTCTATCCTCATCCCTCAACCAATTATTCCTTGATTTTAGCCTCCTATATTCTTCTTCTTTTCGGAGGTTTGTATAGAGGTATTTGAATCACTGCGCTTCTTTTTGGAAATCCAAAGCACTAACCTTCTCCTTTTCCATATTTCCTTTTATGTTGGCTAGATTTTCTTTCGAGTCTTTGATGCAACTCATTCCCCCTGAATAGAAATCCTTAGCCCACTTTTTTATGTCTCTTTTTAGCCTTCGAATTTTAGTTTCCCAAATGGTGATTGGGCCGTTGGAAATACTGGGGGGGGGGGGGGGTGAATCAATATTACTTTAAATTAGTATTATTATTAATATTTCATAGCATTAGTCAATCTTCAATTATTATCAGCATTTGTACAATGATAATAGTAAATGAAAGGAACAAAAATGCACATAGTGTTTAAGGTTGAAACCCCCTCCGAGACAAAAACCACCTGAATGTTTTTCTAATAATTATTTAATATTCAACTCCAATTGAAAAGAAAGCTCAAACTTTCTAGAATCTAGAAAATAATTCTTCTCCATCTCCCACTGGATGGATGCTTCAACGCTCAAGATTCTTCAGTAGTCAACTGAACGGATGCCCCAACATCCAATGAGCTACAACTCACCCTAGCATCACCCTACCACCATGAAGTTTTCACAAGCTTGAACCTATTGGTGACTTCATGCACCAGCCTAGCACCAGCCTACCACCCTATAGAAGAAAAAAACAAGAATGGAATCTTGTACCAAGGAAAATGGTCCACTTTACAATGATATAGAATGATGTAGAAGAAGAAGACACACTAGACCATAACCCCAACTATGACACAACCACCTAATGATGATCCTAGACCTCCTGAAATTACCCCTTCAATTCTTGGCAGATAGACACTTGTACAAATTTTACAATGATGCATTTACAATGACTCAGTACAATGACACGTTTACAATAACTGTATGCAGTGCTGCCCACTTGAAGACTTCATGTGTTGAACTTCTTACTGTTGTTCTGCACCTTGATTGCTGCTCTTTTCATGAAACCCTTTCTCACTCTTCAGAACATTAAATAATGCATTGAGTCTTATCTTGATGAATATATAATACTTGCAAAAAGTCTTCAAGGAAATAAATACCCATGACATGATAATACCAAAACTTACCTCATACTGCAGAGCATATGTCAGTGCTAAAAAAAAAAATTAGAATACAACGAAACTAATGCAATTAAGAGATGAAAATGCATATACAGAATATAATTACCTGGAGCTTATCTCCATTGCATCATTTTTCTGCACCTTTCTTTTCTTTTCTGCCCTAGAAAGTATGGTCCTTTGCAGCCCTTGACAACACATGATCTAGTTTTTTCTTTCCTTCTAGGAGCTCAATATTAAATATGATATATCTTTGTTATTTTAGATCCCCAATATGTGATTTTTGGTCCTATAGTAGCCCTTTGAGTCTTCTTTCCAATGCCATAGGTTTGACACAATTTTTATTCTTCAAGGCAAAGTTATGCCCAATCTCTCACGATGACCTAATTATGGACTAGTTCAGTAGAGAGAACTTGTACGACGTGCCACATGTCACTGTTTCATCCTTAGGCTCTGAAATTGATACACATAAAACTATATTCCGTGCAATATCCACCACGTTTTACATAATTCCAATCCGATTCTCAGAGAGAGAGAGATTTATGATGATTTTACCAAGGCCACCTCTTTGAGATGAAGTTCAGGAGCCTGCAAAAACCCTAACTTCCACAGATCATATCTCCGAAAATATTGTGAACCATGATTTAAAATATTTACACGAGGTTCCTCAGGATTTTGGCTACGCATGATAAAATTTTAGCTTTTGACCCTTCGTAGAAAACAAGTTATAGAAAAAGTTCCACGATGACCTGTTTCAAGTAGCGAAATCCCTGCATGAGGAGGATATGAGGATCAAAATTTATATAAATTATTAGGTTGAGAGGATCTTCAAAAAGTGAACGTGGGAGGAATTTTAGGAGCTTAAAAATTATTAATTATTGAATGTTCAATTACCAAAACCAATGATTAGTGTCATGCCACAACCCCATGGGGTTTTATCCCACTAACTGGGGTTACTAAATTCAAACATGAATATCTCTCAAACCGTGAAGAATTACATGGTGTTCCATATATCAACGGAAACATATCGACAAGTAGAAACCATCAAAAATATCCTTGACTTAGAATATAGTAATTTGGTAGGTCAAAATTCCCATGCAATATCGGGGTAGCCCCTGGTGCTGCTTGGGTTAACATCAATGACAACCACTGATCAACAGTCTCCCCCTTTGGCATTGATGGAAACACAAGTACTCCCTCTACAATCATGAAGCCTCTTCCTACAACATTATCTCTCCCCTTGACATCAATGGCAAAGGGTAACTCCCCCTGACACACAACCATCCTGCAGACCTGTGCACACTTCCACTCCCCCTTTATTTTATGAATAAGGAAAATCTAATGAGAACTTGGGAGAATCCAAAGCTTCTGGAAAAGATATTCAAATGCTTCACGAGGTAAATCTTTAGTGAATATATCAACGTTTTGTTCTTTTGTACTAACATATTCAAGTTTTATATTCTTTTCAGTGACTTGTTCTCTAACAAAATGATATTTGATCGGAATGTGTTTTGTTTTTGAATGCATGACAAGATTCTTGGAGATGCTTATGGAACATAGAAGATGTGAATAGGCTCATTGAATTGTACTTGAGGATCTTGCAAATTTTGTTTCATCTAAAGGACTTGAGTACAACAAGTTGCCGCTGCAATGTATTCTGCTTCCGATGTAGATAACGAGATTGAGGTTTTATTTTTTCTCAACCATGATACAGGACAACCACCTACATAGAATTATGCTCCACTAGTACTCTTACGATCATCAACACTTCCTGCCCAATCTACATCTGTAAAGGCTTGAATAATGAGATTTTTACCCTTGCGATACCACAAGCCATATTCTGTTGTGCCCTTTAGATATCGAAGAATTCTTTTGATGAAAATAATATGTGATTCTTTTGGTGCTGCTTGGAATCTTGCTACTTGTCCAATACTTGCATAACATCTGGACGGGAGGTTGTTACATAGAGAAGACTACTAATCATAGACCTGTACAACCTGTGATTCACATCCTTAAATGAGTCGTCTATGCTCAATTTGAAATTTGTTACCATCGGAGTAAGTACGGGTTTGCAATCTTCCATTTTGAATTTCTTGAGCATTTCCTTGATGTACTTGGCTTGACATATAAATATTCCTTTCTCTTGGTGAGATAAGAAGTATGTCAGCTCACCAAGTAAAGACATCTCCAACTCACTTTTCATCTTTGTAGAAAAGTTCTTACTTATTCGATCATCATTTCTACCAAAGATTATGTCATCCACATATACCTCAATGATTGTTAAATTATATTTTTCTATTTGTACATAAATATTGCTATCAACAGTGCCTTTCTTGAACCATTGTTGACGTAGATATCCATGAAGACGAGCATACCATGCTATGGGAGCCTGATTGAGACCATATAGAGCCTTATTTAACCTACAAACATAGTATTTTTTTATTATAGTAGAAAACCTCCAGGTTGTTCGATGTAAACTTGTTCTTCTAATTCGCCATTCAGGAATGCTGACTTAACATCCACTTGGTAGAATTTGATTTTTCTTGAACATGCATAGGTGAGAAACATTCGGATGGCTTCATTTCTGGTAACTAGTGCAAATGTTTCATCGAAATCAATTCCTTCAACTTGTTCATACCCTTTTCAAACCAATATTTCTTTGTTTTTGGTAACCTGTCCATCTTCATTCAATTTGTTCTTGAACACCCATTTAGTCTCAATAACATTTTTATATTTTGGTCATGGAACTAATTACCAGGTGTTATTCTTCTCAATTTGATCCAATTCTTCATTCATAGCTGCTACCCAATTTTCATTCTGGTTGGCTTCCTAAAAAATACTAGGCTCAAAGGTTGCTAGAAAATAAATGTGAGGTTGTTGTGTTGAATGAAGCTATCAACCTTCTTTTATGTCACCAATGATTTGATTTGATAGATGGTTATTTTGAATCCATTCTTTTGTTCTCTTTGGAGGAGCTTCTTGCTATTATTCCTGTATATCTTGATGATCATTATTTACTTCTTCTTGGTTGACAATTGATTCTTGTTGTAGAATGTTCTCTGTGTCTTTTTCAGCCTTTGTCTCAAGTTTCAAAGATTCTAGGTCCTCATCGTTATTCGTTAGAAAACCATCTTCGTCAAATATAACATTTATGCTCTCCACTATTTGTTTTTGTCTTATATTATAGCATTTATAGGCCTTTCTTTTGCGTGAGTAACCAACAAAGATACCTTCGTCAACACGTGATTCAAACTAACCCAAATTTTGATCTTCTCTTTTGATATAACATTTTCTTCCGAAGATTCTGAAATATTTTACACTAGCTGATTTTCCTTTCCATAATTCATATGGGGTCTTGTTGCAATTATTTTTGAGAAGACTTCAGTTGATAAAGACTACTGTATCAATTGCTTGAACCCAAAATTTTTCATCCAATTTTGAGTCCTTCAACATTGTTCTACCCATTTCCTGTACGGTTTTGTTCTTTCTTTCTGCAACTCCATTTTGCTGAGGTGTTCATGCTGTTGAAAATTGTATTTTTATTCCATTTTCATCATAGTATTGCTGAAATAATTTGGAAGTGAATTCTCCGCCATAATCTGATCTGAGGAACTTTATTTTCAAATCAGTTCCATTTTCGACCAACTCCTTGTAGATCTTAAAGCACTCAAATTCTTTATATTTTGTCTTTAGGAAACTGACGACTATCATCCTGGTATAGTCATCTATCATTAACATCAAATATAATTCTCCATTTAAGCCTTTTGTTCTCACATGACCACATAGATCAGTATGTATCAATTCCAATGGATGTGATGCAAAGTGTTCTTTTGTTTTAAATTCTACTTTTGTCTGCTTGCCATGCCGACAGGCCTCACATAGTGTGTTGGAAGGTTTTGAGATTTTCGACATTTCTCATAATTCTTCCTTTTTCTTATCTTGACAGGACTGTCAAAGTTTATGTGTCCCATTCATTTGTGCCATAACCAAATTTCATCTTATTTAGCTAGTAGACATGCTTTAGTTGCTTCATCCAGAACATATATGTCGTTTGGAGCTCGACTTGCTGTAGCCACAATTTTACCATACCTACCATTCCTAATTTCACATTTTGTGGAGTTGAATAACATTGTGTGTCCTTGATCACACATTTTTCCAACACTGAGCAGATTGTGATTCATTTTTTCAACCAATAGAACATTCTTGGATAGAAAATCTTTGCTTCGAAGAGTGATGGTACCTGATCCTATAACATTTGAAGATCCATCATTTCCAAAGGATACAGTTCCATCCTTCTTCTCTTTCAGAGATACAAATTTATTTCTATCTCTAGTCATATGTGTTGAGAAACCGCTATCAACATACCACACATATTTGTTGTTTTGAGTCTTGAGAGCGAGAGCACAATTATCAATCTTCTTCTTCTTCTATGTTCGTTCGTTCTGTGGCTTCGAAGATTCTTCTGGAGGATTTTCAAGTCTGCAGTCTCTAGCTATGTGTCCAAAGTTTCGACATTTGTAACATTCCATATTATTTCTTAAATGTTCAAATATATTGGTGTTTCGTTGAGCCCTGAGAGGTTCATATTTGACAGATCTCCTGGAATCGTATTGGTTCCTAGGGTACGTGTGACATTCTACAACTTTATGGCCAATTTTTCCACATGAATAACATTGGCCATGAAAAATATGTTGGTACCTGGATGGAAATCTTCATCAGGGAATTGTCTTCCAAGGCTGTTCTTGCGAATCTTGTCCAATGAAGTATACATGCATGCCATATCTCATAGGTTCATTGTATTTTGTTGTAGAAGGTACTACTGGAAGTTGAAAAACATTGTTACCGATGAAATAAGTAACTGCACTGGTACCTACTTTTTTACGTAGCAAGAAAAACACCCGATTTTGAAAAGTGGTGATGCAGAATCAAATTCTTTTTTTAGCATGTTTTTGGCAGTTTAATTTTTTTTATTTTTATTTTCATTTTCATTTTTATTTTTATTTTTATTTATTTTTTCTGTGATGCTTTTTATGTCGATTTTGAATAGTGGTGGAGTATCATCACCAACTTTTTTTTAGAGGATTGATTTTGACACTATACATTTTCTAATGTCTTCTTCTTCCATGAGATGTTTATTTTTAAGTGCATTTATGTACTTGTGTTTTAAAAAGAAAAAAACAAAAGTTTTTAAAATAAAAATTTGTAATGATATCTTCACGATATAAAATGAAAAAAGTGTCAATATTATAAAGTTTATATTTTCTACAAGTTTATGTATTGCTAATTAATTTTTCAATGCACATCAAATAATTGTCCCTAAAAAACCAATATTTTGAACGATATGACAAAAAAATACAAATTTTTAATACAAATAGAATGAAAAAAATACACTTTTAGAGACTTTTTGTTAAAAAAAACATGTTAAATAAACTAATTTTTGGGAAAATCTTAACAAAAAAACTTAATAAAATAGCATTTTTATTAAATTTTATGTCAAAAAAAATAGTAACAACATGTTTTTTGCAAAAAATAAGGATTCTTCTCATAAAATATCAAAGTATAAACATTACAAGTAAAACTGATTAATAGATCTAAAAAATGAGCTTTGTTTGCAAGCATAACTTAAAGATCCTCAACAATATCAACTAATACATGTTCAACATCATCTAGAACATCATTGATGGCTTCTTCCGCAACATTTTCTGCTTCATTTTGGTCATTGTCATCTTCTAATGGATCTTTCATGTATACAAATATTCCAAAGTGTCCCTTTCCAATCATTCCATATAATGGTGGTTGAGGTTCCTTTTCTTTTTCTGCCATACATGATTCATTAAAATCCCCTTTCCTCAAACCAACTTCTTGCTTCGCATCTGGAAGGAATTCCAGAGCGTTAATTCTTTGTTGAATAAATTTGCATTGCATTGAGTCTTTCTCAATGGTAATGTAATTTCTTCATTTTGGTAGGCAACATGCTAGGGTTGTACCTAATCATCAGTACAAAATAAATAAGTAAGAAAATTAGTATAAAGACATAAAAAGTAAAAATTAAAACATTTAAATTAAAATTTGTATAATAAAACTTACCTAAACCTGAAAATAGATCCAAACCAAATCTACTTCATTTGACAGTGTCGCCCAGCCTATCTCCGGCCCCTGGCTCGGCGGAGGGAAATTTCGAGAATCATCCACCGCCCAGCTGGGGGCCGGAGGTAGGATGGGCAGCCCTCGACGACGCCACCCGGCCGGCCTTTGCCCAGCCGAGGGCGATTCTCGGAATTTCCCTCCACCCAGCTAGGGGTGATTCTCGGAATCGCCCTCTGCCCAGCCAGGAGCGATTCTCGAAATCGCCCTCTGCCCAGCTAGGGGTGATTCTCGGAATCACCCTCTGCCCAGCCGAGGGTTGGAGGCAGGCCGGGTAGCGCCATTGAGGGCTGCCCAACTTGCATCTGACCCCCAGTTGGGCAGAGGTACGTTGGGAAACCCTCAATGACGCCACCCGGTTGGCCTCCGTCCCCCGGCTGGGCGGAGGGAGATTCTCAGAATCACCCTCCTCTAGGATGAGGACCGGAGGCCAATCGAGCAGCACCGTCGAGGGCTACCCAGCCTGCCTCCGGCCCCCGGCTAGGTAGAGGACGATTCCGAGAATCTCCCTCCATGCAATCGTGGGTTGGAGGCAGGTTGGACATCCCTCGATGGCGCCGCCCAGCCTGCCTCCGGCCCTCGGTTGGGCGGAGGGTGATTCTGAGAATCACCCCTGGCTGGGCGGAGGGCGATTTTGAGAATCACCCCCCTGTCGGGCAGAGGGTGATTTCGAGAATCTGGAGTGCGATTCTGAGAATCACCCCTAGTTGGGCAGAGGGCGATTCTTGGAATTTCCCTCCTCCCATCCAGGGGTGATTCTAGGAATCGCCCTCCGCCCAACCAGAGGTGATTCTCAGAATATCCCTTTGCCCAGCTAGGGGTGATTCTTGGAATCAACCTCCACCCAACTAGGGGTGATTCTCGGAATCACCCTCCGCCCAGCCAGGGCTGATTCTCAGAATCGCCCTCTGCCCAGCTGGGGGCCAGAGGCAGGCCGGGCAGCACCGTCGAGGGCTGCCTAGCCTGCCTTCAACCCATGGCTGGGTGGAGGGTGATTCTCGAATCATCCTTCGTCCAGTCGGGGGCCGGAGGCAAGCTAGGCAGCTCTCGACGGTGCCGCTCGGCTGGCCTCCAGCCCCCGGCAGGGCGGAGGATGATTCTGATAATCTCTCTCCACCCAGCCAGGGATCGGAGGCCAGCCGGGTGGTGCCATCAAGGACTGCCCAGCATGCCTCCGCCCAGCCGAGGGCTAGAGGCAGGCTGGGCAGCCCTCAACGGCGTCGCCCGGCTTGCCTCTGACCCCTAGCTAGGTTGAGGGCGATTTTGAGAATCACCCTCGATCGGGCGGAGGGCGATTCCGAGAATCACCCCCGGTTGGGTGGAGGGTGATTCCGAGAATCACCCCCGGCTGGGCGGAGGGCGATTTCGAGATCACCCCTGACTGGGAGGAGGGTGATTCTGACAATCACCCCTGCTTGGGCGGAGGGCGATTTCGAGAATCACCCCTGGCTGGGTGGAGGGAGATTCCGAGAATCACCTCCGGCTAGGCGGAGGGCGATTCCGAGAATCAACCCTGGCTGGGCGAAGGGCGATTCCGAGAATCACCCTCGGCTGGGCGAAGGGCGATTCCAAGAATCACCCCCAGCTCGGTGGAGGGCGATTCTGAGAATCATCCCCGGCTGGGCGTAGGGCGATTCCGAGAATCACCCTCTGCCGAGTCAGGGGTGATTCTCAGAATTTCCCTCCGCCCAGACGAGGGCCAGAGGCCGGCCGGGTGGCGCCGTCGAGGGCTGCCCAGCCTGCCTCCAGCCCCTGGCGGGCAGCAAATTAATTTTTATTTTATTTTATTTTTTTCAAACACAAACTATATATATATATATATATATATATATATATATATATATATATTTAAACAAAAACTATTATAATAAAAAAAATGTATTATTAATATAAAAAAAAACCTATTTAATTAAAATTTTAAAATATAAAAAAACAATAAAAACAAATTAAAAAATATGTTTTAAAAAATAAACAAACAAATATAAAAAAAATTATTTTTTAAATTAAAATAATTATTATTTAAAAAAAATAAAAAAATAAAATATGTTTTAAAATATAAACAAACATATATAAGAAGATTTTAATTTTAATTTTTTATTTTCTTAAAACCAAAACAATTATAATTTAAAATATAGAAAAACAATAAAAAAAATTAAAAATATGTTTTTATATATAAACAAACAAATATATGAATAATAAATTTTTCATTTACTTGTTCATTTTTAAAACTTGTTTAAGTCATATAATTTCTCCATAATTTCAATTTTCAAGTATCTTGAAAACTTAATATTTAAAAACTTGAGATTTACAACTTGTCATTAAGGTTTTTATGCGCTGCGAAATTTTATCTTTAATGTTATGGTTGAAAATAATTACAATTTTAGGGTTGTTTAGAGTCAAGATATTTTATGTTTAACAACATTGATAAAATTTGTTCGAAATGATAAGCCCTTCAAACATGATTTTGTTTATATTTAACATCATCTATCAAAAAATTTTGAATTTTATGATTTTTCAATGTCCTAATATGTTGTCTTTAATTCCATTGTTACAATGTGTCAAAACTGTGACACAATGTTTTTTTTTTGTTATTCTAGCATCAACTCGTTTTGTTTTGAGGGTGTTTTTTCAATCATTTTTTCAAGAAATAATTTCGTTTTTAGCATAATTTTATAAAAAGGTGAAATTTGACCTTGAGAAAAAACCAAATGTGTTCTGGAATACACACTTTTTTTTTGGGGGTGTTTTTTCATGTTTTTTGAGTCTTTTTGGGCTAGAGTTCCCTTTTTAAGGTAATAGTTCCTGTTTCATCGGTAACTATACATGCATGTCATATCTCATAGGTTCATTGTATTTTGTTGTAGAAGGTACTGCTTCTTCTTCTTTGTAACCGAGGCCAGTTCTGTCATTGTAAGATCCTTTATTGTTGATGAGTCCTTACAATGCCCTCGAGATGTTGGCATAGTTTTGGACAAATTTTCCCTTCTTCACTTCCTTACACATCGAGACTACTTCGGCTTCTAATGCTTCCCTTTCATGGTTTCTTTCTTCCAACTTATTTTGAAGTGACCCTTCAATACATTTGTGTTCTTCAACTTCAATTTTGAGACCTTGAACTTGTTATTTAAGAGTATTGGAACAAATCTTCTCAGCCTTGAGCTCTTTTATAAGCCTAATTGCCTCCTTAGAAAATTCTTCTATGGTCAACCCTTCTTCTTCGTTGTTTGATACATCTTGTTTATTGTGCTTGGCCATAAAAAAATACTCTCTCATTGGCTTCTTCTTCGCTGTCACTGTCTTCATCGGATGATGAGTTATCTTCTTTAGAGAGAAAGTTCCTTTTGAATACTTTATTTTTGCCTTGCTTATTGAATTTCTTAAATTATTTCTTTTGTTTTGAGTTTCCATCACTTTTGTTCAGACATTTTGTTGCGAAATTCCCAACCTCACCACAACTGAAACATATTAATGGAAGTTTAACTTTGAAATCCCCCTTACCAATTTTTAGTTTTCTTGTAAAGTAAGCATATTCTCCATATAAAATACTTTCTTCATCATCTTCCTTTTCTTCACACTTGCAGGTGCAGGTCTTTACCTTCGAAGGTTGTTTGTCCTTATTGGATTTTTTAGATGTAGCGAACATAGTTTCTAGATGCGAAGTAGCATCTTCTTCATCAAGTCTCATTTCATATGCTATGAGAACTCCATGTAATTCCTCTTTGCTGAGGTTGTCTAGATTTGCACTGTATTCTAAAACCGATAAGTTTGGGTTGAATCTCCCTGGTAACGTTCTAAGAATCTTTCGTATAATAGTCTTCTCGTAAATAGGCTCTCCCAATCATTCAATAGTGTTGGTTATTTCATCAACGTGTTGGAAGTATGCAGAAAATTTTCCATATTATTTCATTCTAAGTTGCTCCAATTTTTCTCTGTAGATTTGAAGCTTTGCTTCTTTTGTGAAAATTGTATGATGTAGAATTCTACTGCAGCTACTTATTATATTTCTTATATTGTATTCTCAAACACAAATATTTAACATTTTACTGCGTCAAATAACAAAATAAAATATGCTGCAGACTTTATGATCATTAAACAACATCAGGTATTCACACATAAACATCATTATTTTTGGACAATTTTCCCCAGAAAAACCCAATTTAGGAAAACCAATGCAACAGATTTGAGGGTTTATTTATTATGCATAAGTTATGAGTAAAAATGTGTGATTGTAATTATCAATCAATCACCTAAAGAAATTTGATGAGAATGGGCTTAGTGAGACAATTCTCATTCCATAATAAAGTTTCGGCACTGACCTGCACCACGCTAAGCAGCTCTGCGTAATCTCTGCGCAGTGACTGCGCCACCCATGTTGCCACTGCATCACTACTACTGCTTCTCGTTATAACTGCCTTGGTACTTACTGTTGTGTGAGACTATAGTTTTCTCCCCTTCCAAAAATTCCCTATGGAGAC
Source organism: Pinus albicaulis (assembly GCA_034641835.2). NCBI lineage: Eukaryota > Viridiplantae > Streptophyta > Pinopsida > Pinales > Pinaceae > Pinus > Pinus albicaulis. Next base: position 1,164,234,718 of record CM076579.1, on the reverse strand, counting down.
TGGATGAACCCTCATCTACTTCTCCAACTGAAATCGAAACTCCATCTACTGCTCTGCTTTGGCCCAGTGTAACTGTTGCTTGGCTATCTCTGCACTACTGCTATGGCTCCCTTCTCTCTTCTCTTCCTCTACTCTTTATCCTTCAAGAATTATCCCTCCTGGAGATTTCACCTTCCCCTCTCTACAATCGAGAATCACTTTGATTCTTCCTTAGGCTGAAGAAATTGATCTCTAGATTCTTTCTCCGTTTGATGTGATTTCCATAGGCCCCTCACCCTCCTTATAATCCTTCATTGACCCTTCAACGACCAAGATTAAAACATAATCAAGGGCTAAAATTATCTTGGAGGTTATCCATGACTTTATCTATAAGATTCACACTTAGTTTAATTAATACCCTTTAATTAATCAGTTTCCCTAAGTTTAGACCTAGGAAAACATTAAAAAACGATTAATTAATTTAATTAAACCATCTCTAAGTTGAATTTCCTAAAATATTTTCTTGGTTTTATGGAATACATGTGTCTTAGCCTATATACAAAGTAACAAGGCTAGAGCACATCCGATGCTACCATAAATCAACATCTTTGACATTTGAGTCACCTGCATATATATTCTCAAGCTTGTCCCATACATTTTTGGCAGTTTTACAACCCAACACCTTATGATAAGCAGATTCAATAAGTCCACTGACAATAATATTCTTTGTTTTTGCATCATTTACCAAATTCTTCTTACCTTGTTCATCCACATTTTGTGTAAAGTCATTTTGAACAATGTCCCATACTTCGTAACCTTGCGCCAAGAGATAGACCTCCATTCTTCCTTTCCAGAGTGCATAATTATTTTCATTGAACAGAGGTACACCATTCTTGAAATTCTCCATGACCTCCTTCCAGTTGTTAAACCACTATTGAAGGAACCAAGCTCTGATTCCAATTGTTGGAAATACTGAGAAGGGGGGTGGGGGGTGAATTAGTATTCCTTTCAATTAGTATTATTAATAATATTTTAGAGCATTTTTTAATCTTTAATTATTATCAATGTTTGTACAATGATAGAAGTAAACAAAAGGAACACAAATGCACACATTTTTTAAGGTGGAAACCCCCCCCGGGACAAAAACCATCTGAATGTTTTTCTAATAATTCTTTAATATTCAACTCAAATTGAAAAGGAATATGAAACTTCCTAGAATCTAGAAAACATTCTTCTCCAGCTCCCACTTGATGGACGCTCCAACGCTCGAGATTATTTAGTAGTCAATTGAACAGATGACCCATGACCCAATGAGCTACAACTCACCCTAGCACCACCCTACCACCCTAAATTTTTCACAGGCTTGAACCTGTTGGGGACTTCATGCACCAGCCTAGCACCACCCACCACCCTTTAGAAGAATAAAATAATAATGGACTCCTGTAGCACATAAAATGGTCCACTTTACAATGATATAGAATGATGTAGAAGAACAAGACACACTAGACCATAACCCCAACTATGACACAACCACCTAATGATGATCCTAAACCTCCCGACACTACCTATTCAATTATTTTTAGATAGAAACTTGTAAAATTTTTATATTGATGCATTTACAATGAATTAGTACAATGATACCTTTACAATGAATGTATGTAGTGCTGCCCACTTGAAGAATTCATGTGGGGAAATTTTATTGCCGCTCTTGTCATGCTACCCTTTCTCACTCTTCAAAACATTATATCATGCATTGAGTCTTATCTTGATGAATATATAATACCAACAAAAATTCTTCAAGGAAATACCTATGACAATATAATAGCAAAACTTACCTCATCCTTTAGAGCATATGTCAATGCTAAACAAAAAACAAATTAGAATACAAAGAACCTAATGCAATTAAGAGATGAACATGCATATATAAAATATACTTACTTTGAGCCTACCTCTGCTGCATCATTTTGCTACACCTTTCTTTTATTTGCTTCCCTAGAAAGTCTGGTCCTTTGCCGCCCTTGACAACACATGATATAGCTTTTTCTTGCCTTCTAGGAGTTCGATATTGAATCTAATGTATCTTTGTTATTTTCAGATCCCCAATATGTAATTTTTGGTCTTGTAGTATCCATCTGAGTCTTTTTTCCAATTCCATAGTATGACCCAATTTGGATTCTTCAAGACAAAGTTATGCCCAATCTCTCACAATGACCTAATTATGGACTAGTTCAGTAGAGTGAAATTGTACGGTGTACCACATTTCACTGTTTCCTCCTTCGGCTCTTAAATTTATTTACAGAAAACTAGAGTCTGTGCAATATCCACCAATTTTGATAGAATTCCAATCTGATGCTTAGAGAGAGAGAGTTATGACGATTTTCCCAAGGTCACCTCTTTGATATGAATTTCAGGAGCCTTCAAAAACCCTAACTTCCACAGATCATATCTCTGAAAATATTGCAAACCATGATCTGAAATTTTTACACTCAAATCCTCTAGATTTCAGCTTCACGTGATAAAATTTTTAGCTTCTGAACCTTCGTAGAAAAAAAATTATAGCGAAAATTACACAATGACCTGTTTCAAGTAGCGAAATCCTTGCATGAGGAGGATATGAGGATCACAATTTATATAAATTCTTAGGTTGAGAGGGTCTTCAACAAGTGAACGTGGGATGCATTTTAGGAGATTAAAAATTATTAATTATTGACTGTTCAATGACCACAACCAATGATTAGTGTCATGCCACAACCCCATGGGGTTTTAGCCCACTAACTGGGGTTTCTAACGTCAAAAATGAATATCTCTCAAACCCTGAATAATTACATGGCGTGCCATATATCAACAAGAAGAAGCCATCAAAAATATCCTTGACTCAGAATAAAGTAATTTGGTAGGTCAAAATTCCCATGCAAGATCAGGGTAGCCCCTGGTGCTGCTTGGGTTGATCAATGATAACCACTGATCAACACGGGCTTCCCTTGACCCACTCCGACTAGGAGAGGGTAACCCAGTATAATAAGTCCTTATACTCAAGCCACAAGGGTGAGAACCTGAAAGGAATAGGAGCGAGATCTTGGGAAATGGCCATCAACTGACTGACTGGGCGGTGATCAGAGCCCAACGACGGGAGGATAAAATTTTCAAGGCAAAAATCGAGGGTGAGGAGGCTATCAGAGACAAGGAATCTATCAATACTGACATAAATGTGCCCCATGGCAGCCCTCTTGTTGGTTCATGTATAGAGAAAATTATTTGCTTTAACATAAAAAAGGTTCAAAGAAAGAATTATATCCGCCATATTTTCATGGAAAGCATCTTGAACAATTGTACCCCCCCTTTTTTCAATGCAAATCATTTTGGTATTGAAGTCCCCTCCTAGGATGCATTTTTCTCCATAGTTAGTCCCTTTGAGATCCATCAAGGATTTCCAACACTCTTGTTTTTCTCAAAAGCAGGTGGGAATGTAAACATTTATGACTGTGAAGGTTTGCTTCAATTCTATAATAGAAAAGGAAGTTTCTATCCAATGAGTAGATTTTTTGGAGCTTACCATATTGAGTTTAGTTGGGTTCCACATCGTATAGAGTCCTCCCGAAGCTCCTCTCGAGCTTACTAACTCCATGTTTCTTTGTCTCTAGATCTTTTTATGGCATGAGATTAGGGTCTGCCCATCCATCTTTGTCTCTTGCAGAAGTGTAGTGAATGGATTTTCTTTTTTTATTAGAGATTTAACTTCCATTAATATTTTTCCTGTTCCAATCCCTCTATGTTGAGATTTTATTTCTTATTTTTTAATTAAATTTGGAGAAAATATCATGTAGGTGACAACAATAGGATTTTTTGCTACATTGGCTCCATCAATTTCTGATGAGGAGTTAATGTATCCTATATTTGTTGTGAGAGAATTTATGAGACTGTTGCCATTCACAGCTATAAAATGTAAGCCTGTAGAGGCAAGTGAGCATGATGAGGAATGTGAGGTGAGTGGAAGAGATGAGCAGATGAGAAACTCTGCTATTGTATTTCTCCAGTTGTTGAATGAGATTGCCGATGCCCTGTTAGGTGGACGTAGCCCAGATTGGTTGGGTGAACCACGTTAAAATTTGTGTTTTTCATGGTTGAATGCTGTGTGTGTCTTATTTGATTTAAATTTCTGCTGTGTTACTCTAACACTTGGTATCAGAGCCTGGCAGAATTGTCATGTGATTCAAGCTGTGTTGACTTGCCGTCCGTGTGGAGGAGCCACAACAAGGCCGTAAGGCCGAGTCTGTTGTGTGTTGAACTGGTGGTGAAATGTGCGTTGAACTTTGAACCGTGCGTTGATAACTGGTCCAAAGGCTACTGTTGTGTCATTCACTGCGTGTGAAGGCTGCCGAAGGTAAATCGTTGAACAAAACGAGCAGCAACGTTGAATCTTGGTGGCAGGGTGTGGGTTTTTTCAATGATATAACACTTGGTATCATTTGCGGAAGCACAATTTGAACAAACGTTGATGACTGTTGAACAGTGGCAGAGCCGTGAGCTTGGGTCGGTTTAAGGCTACGTTAACGAACTGCGTGGACCGAGATATGGTAAATCAATTTTTTTTTAAAAATGATTTGAAATGGGTCTCCAGGTTCTTAAAAAGTAAGTCGATGCCATTTGAAGGTTTTTTATGAAATCGATTTGAAGTTTTATTAAAAAGTCATATATTTAAAATCGATTTGTATGAAGTCGTTTTTAACACCCAAAACAAAAAGTCAAAGTGGCCCATAATTTTCGAGTTGAACTTGTTTCAAAATCGATTTATATTATTTCAAATCCTATTACATTGACTTGACTCTCAAAATGTTTTACATTGAGTCAATGTGTATTTAAAAAGAATAAATCAATTTTGAAGTGGTTTAAATAAATTGATTTTTGAAGTGGTGAGAATAAATCGATTTTGAAGTGGTCGATTTTAAAAAGAATAAATCGATTTTGAAGTGGTGGTTTTTTAAGAATAAATCGATTTGTATCGATTTGAGTGGTGGTTCTAAAAATTAAATCGATTTTATTAAAAAGGGCATTTTTTATAAGGCAAGGGTATTTTCTAATCAAAAATGATTTTTTCGATTAAAATTAAAAATTTCATTTATTAAGAGTTGCAATTGGAGATTTTTTGTGACACAACATGGCAAAAACTCAAAGTGCCCGGTTTGAGATCGAGAAGTTCAATGGAAAAAACAACTTCGAGATCTGGAAAGTGAAGATGTATGATCTACTCGTGCAACAAGGCATGGCAAAGGCACTATTGGGAAAAGCCAAAAAACCTTACACCATGACAGATGATGAATGGAGTGACTTGGATGAAAGAGCACTGAGTGGCATTCGACTGTGTTTGGCGGATGATGTTTTGTTTAACATTGTGTCAGAGAAAACTGCTGCTGGTTTGTGGACAAAACTTGAAAAGTTCTTGAAAAGTTGTACATGACAAAATCCTTAACCAATAGTATTATTCTGAAGCGACAGTTGTACATCTTGCGCATGAAGGAAGGTACGATGATAACTAATCATTTGAATACCTTTAATACTCTCCTGGTGCAGTTAGAAAGTATAGAAGTAAAATTTGAATCAGAAGATAAAGCTGTAACTCTATTATGCTCGTTGCTGGAGTCATGGGATCATTTTGTTACTTCTATAAGTCTTAGTTCATTAGAAACCCTTGAATTTGATGGTGTTGTTGGAGCTTTGTTGTCCGAAGAAACAAGGAAGAGGTCAAATTCAGAAACCTCTACATCAAAAGCAATGATGGTTAGAGATCGTTCTAAAGAAAGATGCTTTAGTAAGCACAACAACTCACGTTCAAAATCGAAAGGGAATAAGAGTAAGGTAAAGTACTACTTTTGTGGCAAATCTGGACATTTGAAGAAGGACTCTTGGAAGAGACAGCAAACATCCAAAGGAGACTCTTTGACAGAGAAGAAAGAAGAAAACACGACAGATACAGGTTCGACATCCATTTCAGGTATGAGTGATGAAGTGTTATTAGTTGGTTTGTCTAAACATGATCAACATTGGTTGTTAGATTCTGGTGCGTGAAATCACATGTGCATTCATAGAGAGTGGTTTAAAACTTATAAATCAATCAATGATGGAGTTGTTTACATGGGAAATGATGTCTCATGTAATATTGTGGGAATTGGAAGCATCCAGATTAAAATGTTTGATGGGACAAATAAAATTCTAACTGATGTAAGACACGTACCTGAACTAAGAAAAAACATCATTTCACTAGGAGTACTACACACTAATGGATATAAAACCTTTATTCAAGGTGGAGTAATGAAAGTTTATAAAGGAATTTTACTAGTAATGAAAGCAAAGAAGGTTGGAAATATTTTTCAGTTAAAAGGAAGAACAAAGTCAGATCATGCTTCTATAGTATCTGAAAACGATAGTAATTCTATTCGTTTATGGCATCAAAGGTTGGGCCATATGAGCGAAAGAGGATTAAAAATTTTATCTGATCGTAAGTTACTTCCTAGTTTAAAATCTTCTAAGTTAGATTTCTACAAACATTGTCTATATGGGAAACAAAGCAAGAAGAAGTTTATAGCTGGAAAACATACTAGTAAGGGAATTGTTGAGGAGGTAAATCCCCTCTGCGGACAGAGGCAATCCCTACTAGCCCAACAGGGGTCTAGCAACAAACAAACAATGCTATGACGCAAGCTCCTAGTTACGAATGAAAGACTTGGGATAAGAGCCTACCTGGATTCCAACGCTAGATCCGAAGAAGAGATGTCCCCGTCCTTCAGCCCTGGCAGATCACAATCCTTCCACGATCTCCGCGGATGAACACCTGCACATAGAAGAAACGAACAGATACAAGCATAGGAACCAGCATACGTAACTAAACATCGGTCAGAAAAGATATTAATCGCATTAACATGATGGAAAACGGAGTGGAACCATAATCATAGTCATCTATTAAATGATAAACGAATAGAAGTTACAACCAAGTTCTGACGTCGCAGCCTCCTTCGAACGAGTCTCCGGTCGTCCACATCTCGCAAAGCTCGCCAAGGAAAGGGAAAACCTCTCCAGAGTCTCGTAACAATGGTCTCCTCACTTGAGTTGGCCTTAAGGGAAAGAAAGGATTCTTTACAGCACAAAGGCACTTGGGAATAGGGAGATGCAAAGCTTCAGCACTTCAAGACTAGCTTGCCATGGATCTGAGCAAGCTTTTATAGATGGGGAAGGAGGGAGTTGGGATCCCTATTATTATGGGATTGGCCCTACCAACAAGGAAGGTTCCATAGAAGGTGGCAAAACTACTTCCCTTCCATAGAACTCCCGTAGCCAAACCTCCCAACTCAAGATAGGCAGTGGTTGTGAGCTTGTTTGAACTCAACTTCCGCCATCCATATATAAAAAACAGTCCCTAAAATGGGTGGCGCGATTGCTGCTCTATGACAGAGCGCCAAGTGGCGCGACCTCTTTACAGGATTTCCCTGAGTGGCGCGAGTACTGAACTGTCTACCCGCGCCAATGCAAAAAGAGCTGTTTTTCATGGATTTGCAAGGAGATGTCTCAAGGGGAAATGAAGCTCATACTCAGAGGGATGCAATGATGATGTTTTCAGTGCATGACAGTGTTCACAGGTCACATTATGGGTCCTCCATTGTGCGGGACGGGGAATGGTAGGGATGGTGACAAATTACTGTGTAACAGATGCCCCCTAAAGCATGAGGCCCGAGAGAGAGAGGGGTGAAATGCTTTACGAGAACATGTCCAACTGAAGGCCCGCCGTCGGAAAACCTGCACAGAAAGATACAACCGATATCTCAAGTACATGATGTATATATATGGTATGGACGCAGCCATCCGATCGCAGGCGTTATAATCCGGACGAGGTGCGGCAGTGGCGCAGCCCATCCAACTAGATCAAACAAATAGATTCCAGGTATGGTCGCAGCCTATCCAGTGAATAAAATCGTTGAGTCATGTACATAATGATAATAATCACAATCGGAGTCATGGATTACAATCGTACACAAATCCAGGGTCTTGCGTCCATCTCGCTCCAAACAAGTTATTGAAGCTCCATGATGCACGTGAGCTTTTGTCAACATAGAAGAACATTGTCTCGATTACCACCAATGATGAAAGCTTTAGCTGTGACGCAAGAGAAAACCACCAATAATGACAATGGTCCTCAAGGTACTCCAGGTACAATCTACGGCGTGTGAATAAATGAGCCGACGTCGAACACCCGCAGAATCATCCGATCGGAGGCCAATAATGAAAACCTCTCGTCGAATGCGACGAACCTGCCATTAAGGCATGCAGGCTCCAAGGTACCATCAAGAGTCTCTAGACCAACTTCCTGGATAATGAGTTGAAGTCGACAGGAAGTGACCTTGATCGAAGGTGGGCCATAATGATTCCCACATCATCGACACGAGACAGAGGAACATAATGTTTTGTTGTGAATTAAGACCATATGAGAAACAGAGGAAGGTTGATATTTGCAGAGGCCAACTTCTCTTGAACATATGAACGGCACGACCATGGACTTGGCAGTATTTGACATCAACGGATCAAAGGTCATGGCGACGAGGCAGTGAACAGATGAGAGGTCAAAAGAGATTACCCAAACCCATGGAAGCAAAGTGAAGCAGCGAGATGAGATGTTCCCAACCCGACACGAATGCAGACAAGTGCCATGTTCAAGAGCGACATACTGCCGACGACAACGACGATGGTTCCATTTTTCCCCCACCATTTCTGGCGAGTACCCCAATTATTTTTGATAACAAGCTTGAAGGAGATAGCATATGCTTGTAATATAAGTCCGCCCTTCGGGCGAATCCATCCTAGTGCATTTAACGAGTCCTAGGAAGGAGAAACTCGGAGAACGTCATTTCGACGGAATCCAATGTCATCAGGTTTTAACGAGTCTGACAAAGGAAGAACTCGGCGTCTTTTCATGTTTAGAGAGTTTGAAAAGACAGCGGAAAAGAAAACTCCACAGGTCCCTTTTCGTAAATAGTTCCCCATATCCGAAAAGGTAGAAAACAATATCCGGAAAAACCTCCTAGTCGCGATAGGCTAGGGTATTCCTTTTTCGTAATCGATCCAGCCCAGCCCGAAAAAGGGTTAAACTTATACTGGGTGAATGTCGATTCGCGTCCATTTTAACGAGATCGAAACGACAAGGGCCTCGGTGATCTTTTCACATTTAGAGAGTCAGAAAAGAGCTGAAAGATGACTCCAGAGTGACTTTTTCGTGTATTTACCGAGTCCGAAAAAGTATAAAATACAACTCGTTTCCACCTTTTAAGTCGCAAAACCTGCCGCTGCACATACCCAACAAGCGTAAAATCCATTTTCGACATAATACATGCAAATATTTGACAAAAAATAACTTTTAAAGCTCATTTTAACGTCGAAAAGTTATAAATATGTCTAATGGTAAAAAATAAAATTACTTTTTACTATTTACCTTGTGGAGAGCAACAGTGGTCCATTTGGAGCAGATTCTTCTGACGGTGATTGCGACCAATCCAGGCAACTATTCAGCGTCTCGTCTGTGACAGGTAAGAGGCGCTCATTTTCTCTTTCTTTTCATGCATTTTTTAATGATTTCCCCTTAGAAATCAGCTCTGTAAGGGCACCTTTGAAATTTTAGGGCCGGGCCAAGTGGCGCGGGTATCGGGCACGGACCCGCGCCACTGAGCTCTTTTTACCAAAGGGCTCGCGCCAGCGGCAGAACCCAAATTTTCGCCTAAAATTCCGCTATTTATGCCAAATTTCTTGAATTTTGAAGCTCACAAAAGATCTAATCAAGGGTTTTGGACCATGTGAATGCAGATAAACAGTCAGAATGGCAATCGAATGGAAGGAACGAGAACACGGAGATGAGGACGAAGAGGCCATGCAAAGCCAAGCATGTATGAATGCTCTGAGAGACTGTGGCTTAAAAAATTTCTTCCTCACGCCATGCTTACGAGCTCAGCCTGAGCTCCTCCAATATTTGATCAACCTCTGGGATGAAAATGACCAGGTATTCAAAATACGAGACCAGGTGTTGGAATTGGAGGTCACCGACATTTATTTTGTTACTGGATTATCCCGCAGGGGTCCAATCCCTGTACTGACTGGGAGCAGACCATCAGGGGAAAAGATGGAAGAAGTAATGGCGCGGGTGTGCCGTGGGGCACAAACAGGAACAGGGAGTAAGAAGGTATACATCTCAACCATCCCTGATCTAGCACTGAGAGTTGTACTCCACACCATTACGCGGGCCGCTGGATCGCAGGCACCGCACGAGGCTACAAAGACTCAACTCTTACTGGCCTCAGAATGCATGGGTCCCCGACTGTATGATTGGGCAACAACCGTCACGATCAAAATGAAAAGGCAGCTCACAAAGTGCAAACGGGGCAAACTGAAGCAGTTTGGGTATGGTTCCATCTTGGTATCATTCATTCTGGAACGCATACCAACCTTCCAGGGCCAAGAGGCCCCTGTGGCGAGTCCGGTACCACGAGAGCCGAGAATGGCTCGCTGGGCAGCACTGATGCCCAGATCTGGAGGCGGGCAACAGATGTCCTGGAAGCCCGAGTTCTTCAGGTGGTTACGGCGCCAACTGATCGTTGTGGAAGATTGGCCCTATGCGGGAACTGACTTTACAGGGGACCCGGATCTCCCGCTACCAGAAGGAGACCACTGGGATGAAGAGCTGGGTAGGTCCTCATGTTTTTGATTTTATGTGTATATGATTTTTTGTTAATACATAGTTGTCTAAACACAAATATACATGCATGCAGATGTAGGACCAGAGAGACCAGCCGAGATGTCTCCCATCTCCGAGACAACTCGCCTCCCGAGATCCAGGGGGAAGGCACCGGGAGGAGAGGCATCGTCTAGAACCCCAGGGACTGCTCATGGATCCCGGGATTATGCCCGATCACAAAAATCTGCTGAGTCATCCTCACGACACGGTGGAGAAACTACGGCTCCACCGAATCCTGAGGCGGCTAGTGCGTGCAGTGACGTGCTATCATGAGCACCATGCTGATTAGTCTCTAGGATTTAGCCACACCTATTTTTTGAGAGACACAGTGTCTCCGGATGTATTAAGACAATTATGTATATTTTTGAGTTTTGTGACGCACACTGTGCAAACATTTCGACACACATATATATATATATATATATGACTATTTTGGATGGATCTTTCTTTACATGTGATGATGTTTTCTATATGTCATGCAAATGTCTAATACAAATGTAATCTAATGTATCAGTTACATAACAAACGACCCAATGAGAAATGTATTCACACAATGTATCTAATCACATATTTCATTTTTACGCAAGCTTAAAAGCACACATGAACACACACATATGCAAACTATGCTTGAAATGAGTTTTATTTTTACGCAAGCTTAAAACACAAACTATGCTTGATAATAAGAAAGACGGGCATGCCCCCCAGCATGTTGTCTCAAATCGAGGCACATGCCCCCCAAGCTTCACTCGATTGAAAATGGAGTGAAGATTGAACACACACACGAGATTTGAGCTGAAACTGACAAAACTCGAATTGAATATGCTTGTGTTTCATTATTTTAACGAGGTTGACACACTTAAAAGAACTATCCTCGAACAACTTGTTTCATTGTATTTAGGAGTTTGACACAAGTGGAGGAACCATGCTCCAAGATCCTAGTTTCATTTTTTAAAGAGCTTGACCCAGGGAGGAAACCATGCTCTAACCGACTTACATCAAAATGGACAAGAAGGCGGTGCTTCCAAGAGTTCCACTCCCGATGGAAGGAAAACATTCTGGAAGTCAGGACCCAATGCCCCCAGCACCTGATGCACGACGGCATCATCACTGGGCACAGGCACGGGGTAGGTAGACACATAGTTAGGTGATCAAGGCAGACAACAGTGGATAAAAACCAGGAGGGGGTGATGGCGGACCAGTTGCCACATTAGGACAAAAGAATCCACACTGATCAATGGTCGATCCTTCCTTCGTTGCAATGTGCCACACGAGAGGGAGGAGACGAGCTCTCGCATGATATGTGTAATCGCGCCCAAAAGGAAGCATTGGAAACCAAGGGGACCCAGACCATCACATCCATATGGACGGTTTTCCCTCCCAAAGTAATTGGTAACCTTGGAAGGATCCCCAACTGTTGACTGGTCCTTCTATTGAATGACAACAGATTCTGCGTAACAGGCGCAAGCGGTGGTGAACCGAAAGCTTGCCAGGTAGTTGAAGACAGAATACTAATAGACGCACCTTCGTCTATAATGGTGCTGGGTACAACCAGACCAAGAGCCTGTACTGTGATCTCGAAAGGCACATAAGACGGAAGGCGAAATCCTGCAAATCGATTCCAATCAAAGGAAGCGACCAAACTACTCGGAGGGGCTACCATCGAAATGCGAAGGTCTTCCCCTGAGTTTACGGAAGCAGAAGCCTCCTCCATGACCTCCATCTTGAAGGCGGGAGGAATATCCTCTGGAGCCTCCATCATAGGAGGCGGAGGAGCGGCTTCTTGAAGCACAGGGACAGGAGAATCTTTCTCCAAGTCTGACGAATCTGAAGAAACCAGAAGGACATGAGGAGTGTGAGATCCACTCTCGACAGAAAAGACCTGGTGCACCGCGGACGGGGCCAGTTCAACCAATCCTACGACCAATGGTTGGTCAGGGCCGGATTCGTGAATTTGAATTTCTGGGGGAGTGGGATCGACCAAGAATGACTCTTGACCAACCATAGGATCGGCTGGTAGAGGACTCACAGAAAGCCGATTATAACCAGGTGGAAGGCGTGGTGTAGAACCGACTGGGTTGTCCAAGACTCGCTTGGCTTCATCCATATAAGGACAAAGGTGAATGGCATGGTGCCCTTCACACAATTTACAGGGATTGGTGATCTTACCCTGCTTCTTAGAGTTCTTATCAACAGCAGCTGAAAACGTGCTCCCAACTTGACTCCCGGAAGCCAAAGGAAACGGTGGGCAGCCGTTGGACCATACTTCGAGCACCTTGGGAATGCCAGGGCAGTCTCGAAGAAGATGGTCTCCCGTGCACAACATGCACGGGAACTTGACTTTCCGAGGAGGGTTGGAAGGACTATCGAGAGGAGATTCCTTAGGGACAGTAGCTGTACATTTAGCCTCTCGCTTATCAGACTTCTTCTTCTTTGTCTTCTTCTTCTTATTCTTAGCCACCTGGTTACTTGAATTCAGACTTTCACCAGGCGAAGTAGAAGATGAGGACGCAGAAACAGGCGAAGAAGGGGAGAGGTCCACCTTGGAATCAACATGATGTTGATCCGTCAGAGGAACTGTTTGAACAATAGTTGAGACATTTGGAACGGCAGAGGTTGAGAACAACCAGACAGGCAACCCAACAGTTATTCCAGGAAGGGACAACGTCGCCATATAAGGAGCGCCAACATTTCCAAAAGGAGGAAAATGACCAGGATTCCCTTCTGAGAGGATTCCTTGGTTGGTAAACTCTGAAAAAGTTGCCATCAAACTCAAAACCACACACGGGCTGAAAACGAGTTAAGACACACGATCAAACAGTCAACAAGCAATGTCTAAACGGGTGTGTTATCGTGGGAGATTGATTTTACCACATTGGAAAATAAACAAATCCTACCGTTTCATGTTTTAAGAGTCGAGAAACGATAAAAAGATGACTCTATCTCTTTCAGAGTTGATACAAGCGTGAAAGGACAAGCGCTTGACGGTCTTTTCAAGTTTAGGGAGTCAGAAAAGACCAAATGACTGCTCAGGGAAAACTAGGCACAAAGGGTGTACCAAATATCCGTGAACTGCAATATACACCTTGGTTTCAATAATGAAACAGAAATCGACCAAGGACTTTCCGTACGTGCAGGTAGTCTCCCCGAATGCTGTGTTCGGTGTATCACGGGTATAGGGCGGCAGACTCGGCTTCCTATGGATAAAGGGTTGAAAACCTATAGGGGTCTCCCTTTATATACGCGACGGTACGGGGAGCGCAAGTCCGTACTAGCGCTGTCTAAAGCCAACAGGCGAACGACAGCTGCTAGGTTTAACGACGCCGGAACACGTCTCTAGCCTAGACCTTCTAAATATGTTTCGTTAAGTTCCAATGTTGCCTTAGGTTAATTGAATAAATTTACAGTTGATCTTCAATTAAGTTCCAATTTCCAGGCCCTATCGTATGTAGTGTCTCCTAAATGCAAGCTATATGCCACGGTGCAACATTTCGTTCGATGAAAACTAGTTAAATGAGAGTTGAGAGCTTTTATACAAACGAAATGAACGGAATACAAACAAGAATATCTCTAATGTAACTAATGCAATTGCACACTTTTCATTCAAACACTAATCACTAGCAATATGGAAAAGATCACAATTTGCACTAATTTAACAAAAGCAAAAGAGATTATTTTTTTTTGATTTTCAATGTTTAATGGCTAATGTGCACTGAAAACAAAAGGAACAATTTGAGAAATGATATCTAAGAGAGCGAAGCAAACAACATTCACTCAACGAAGCAAGCAACCAAATCTCTAAATAGACCCAAAGCCCCTCAAAGCAAAGAAAGACTTGAAAACTTCTGATGGACCATGTGATCTAGGTCCAAAGCAAGGCAAACGAATTTTGAATGAAGGAACGAACAATCACCCAAAAGACGCAGCAAAACAATCAAAGACTGATAAGAGAGCGTGGAGAATCAATCAACAAGTTGACAGGATAATCAAGACACCAAAACTCCAAAGGAGGGCTCGATTCACTAAGCCACTAGATGCCCTAGGGCTCAAATCATGAAATCGATAGACAGAGGCAAACAACCAAAGGATAGCGGTGAATTCCAGTCAAACAAGACTCCAACACACTCAGACAATCAGAAAATCAAGAAGAAAAGTACTGGTCAAGCTCAGAAAGCTAAAAAATGAAAAAACTCAAAAAGTCACAGGGGTGGCGCGACTGTGGACTTGAAACTGGCGCCAGAGGCCGATTGGCGCGAGACAGACAAATGCAACAGGCGCCAAGTGGCGCGACTGTCGGGTTAAAACCCGCGCCAGTCGAGTTCTTCAATAAAAATTAAAAAACAAGCTAATCTGAAAGCAGACCAATACAAGCTAAGCAAACCAAGAAGCTAAAATAGTGAAAGAATCCAACCCAGAAGGTTCATCAAGCAAGGAGAAACAATCAAAGCAAACCAATCATAAACAGGACAAGGCAAACCGGACGATCCCCAGCGGAGTCGCCAATTTGTTGAGGAGGTAAATCCCCTCTGCGGACAGAGGCGATCCTTACTAGCCCAGCAGGGGTCTAGCAACAAACAAACAATGCTATGACGCAAGCTCCTAGTTACGAATGAAAGACTTGGGATAAGAGCCTACCTGAATTCCAACGCTAAATCTGAAGAAGAAGATGTCCCCGTCCTTCGGCCCTGGCAGATCACAATCCTTCCACGATCTCCGTGGATGAACACCTGCACACAGAAGAAACGAACAGATACATGCATAGGAACCAACATACGTAACTAAACATCGGTCAGAAAAGATATTACTCGCATTAACATGATAGAAAAAGGAGTGGAACCATAATCATAGTCATCTATTAAAGTGATAAACGAATGGAAGTTACAACCAAGTTCTGACGTCGCAGCTTCCTTCGAACGGGTCTCCGGTTGTCCACGTCTCGCAAAGCTCGCCAAGGAAAGGGAAACCTCTCCAGAGTCTCGTAACAATGGTCTCCTCGCTTTAATGGGCCTTAAGGGAAAGAAGGGATTCTTTACAGCACAAAGGCACTTGAGAATAGGGAGATGCAAAGCTTCAGCACTTCAAGACCAGCTTGCCATGGATCTTTTCAAGGCATGACAGTGTTCACAGGTCACATAATGGGTCCTCCATTGTGCGGGACGGGGAATGGTAGGGACGGTGACAAATTACTGTGTAACAGGAATCCTTGATTATATCCATTCTGATGTTTGGGGTCCATCTCCTACAACCTCATATGGAGGATCTTCATATTTTGTATCTTTTATTGATGATTTCTCTAGAAAAGTGTGGGTCTACATGTTAAAGAAGAACTCTGATGTATTCACAGTTTTCAAACAGTTTAGAGCATTATTTGAAAACATCACTGGAAGAACCATTAAATGTTTAAGAACTGACAATGGTGGTGAGTTTACTTCAAAGGAATTTGATAGTTATTTCAAGGACGCGGGGATCGAAAGACATAAAACCACTGCATATACTCCTCAGCAAAACGGAGTTGCTGAACGCATGAACAAGACTCTTTTAGAGAGAGCAAGAAGTATCCTTAGTAATGCTAATTTGCAGAATGAATTGTGGACAGAAGCGGTTTCTACGACTTGTTACTTGGTAAATCGATCACCATCAACTGCAATAGGATGCAAAATTCCTCAAGAGGTATGGAAAGGTTATCCATGTGATTATTCTAAATTGAAAGTTTTTGGTTGTGATGCATATGCTCTAGTTCCAAAACATCAGCATGCTAAATTAGATCCTAAATAAAAAAGATATATATATTTTTTGGATATGGTGATGGGACTAAGGGATACAGGTTGTGGGATCCTACTAATCACAAGATCATCATTAGCAGAGATGCTAAATTTAATGAATCTTCACTTGAAAATCCAGATGTAGATGATAAATTGAGACAAGATAATGTACCTAAGTTTCAACACAATCAGTTTGAAACTATTTGAAATACTGATGATAGTCCAGATGAACAAGTTTCAGATTTAGATCATGAACAAGTTTCAGATGCAGATCACGAACGTGTTTTAGATGTTGATCATGAAGAAGTTCCTACAGATAATAATCATCAAATTGTGGAAGTACCAAAAACATCCTTAAGGATGTCTACGAGAATCAAACGTCTTCCTAAAAGGTATGATGATTATGTTACTTCAGTTTCTTTAACTGCTAACGATGATGAACCTTTGTGCTATCAGGAAGATGTAGAAGGTTCTAACAGTGGTAAGTGGAAAGAGGCTATGAAGGACGAGATGAAGGCATTAGCCAAAAATGCTACATGGGATCTAGTAGAACTTCCTAAAGACAGGAAAAATGTGGGATGTAAGTGGGTTTACAAATTGAAAAGGGGTGTTGATGATACAGAAGACAGGTACAAACCGAGGCTGGTCGCAAAAGGCTTTTCTCAGAAAGCAGGAATTGACTTTAATGAGATATTTTCACTAGTTGTAAAAATTGTTTCAATTCGGATTGTGTTAGCATTAGTTGCTTTACTTGATTTATAATTACAACAACTAGATGTTAAAACTGCATTTTTACATGGAGATTTAGATGAAGAGATTTACATGGAACAACTGGAAGGGTTTGTTCAAAATTGCAAGAAGAAATCTGTCTGCAGGCTCAAGAAATCATTGTATGGTCTGAAGCAGTCGCCTCGACAATGGTACAAGAAATTTGATTCTTTCATGATGAGTCAAAACTATATAAGAAGTCAATATGATCATTTTGTTTACTTTAAGAAATTGAGTAATGACATGTTCATTATCTTAGTGTTATATGTTGATGATATGCTTTTAGAAAGCAAAATCATAACAGAGATCAACAGGTTAAAGGCTCAGATGGCTATGACGTTTGATATGAAAGATCTAGGAGTAGCAAGACAGATTTTGGGCATGGATATTTTCAGAGACAGGAGAAATGGTAAGCTGTGGCTATCACAATAGAAGTATATTGAGAAAATACTCTTGAGGTTTGGTATGAACAATCTGAAGCCTGTTTCAGTCCCTTTTGCTTCCCATTTTAAGATTTCTTCAAGTTTATGTCCTAACACTAATGAAGAAAAGGAATATATGTCTCGAATTCAATATGCCAATGTAGTAGGTTGTTTGGTGTATGCGATGGTTTGTACTCGACCAGATATTTCACAAGCAGTTGGGGTTGTCAGCAAGTATATGGAAAATCTAGGAAAAGAACACTGGTCAATAGTGAAATGGGTGCTTCAGTATCTGAGAGGCACAAGTGATTATTGTATCACTTATAACATGAGTAGTGAATTTGTTTGTGGATATGTTGATTCCTATTTTGCAAGTGATTTGGATAAGAGAAGGTCAACTTCATGGTATGTCTTTACTCTTGCAGGTGGAGCTATTAGCTGGATGTCAAAGCTACAGAACATTGTTGCTTTATCCACTACAGAAGAAGAATACATAGCTGCTTCACATGCTTGCAAAGAAACGGTTTGGTTGAAAGGTTTTTTTGGTGAGTTTGGTAGGTTGCAGGACAACATCAAGTTATTTTGTGATAGTCAAAGTGCAATTCATTTGGCTAAAAATCCTGCCTATCATAGTAAATCAAAGCATATACATATTAAATACCATTTTCTAAGACAGGTTATCACTAAACGGGGTGTCTCTCTTGAAAAAGTGCTTACAAAGGAAAACTGTGTAGACATGTTCACGAAACCAGTTTTTGTTAGAGAAGCTACGATGGTGTCTGGCTTCTCTTGGCTTGCAGAAAAGATAAAATAATAATGGAACAGGGTATCAGGCTAATTGTTGTTAAGGTGGAGATTGTTGAGATTTTCTTTTAATTAAATTTTGAGAAAATCTCATGAAGGTGACAACAATAGGATTTGCTGCTAAATTGACTCCTTTTAATTCTGATGAGGAGTTAATGCATCCTATATATTTTGTGAGTGAATTTATGATTCAGTTTCTATTCACAGCTATAAAATTTAAGACCGTAGAGGCAAGCGACCATGATGAGGAATGTGAGGTGAGTGGAAGAGATGAGCAGATGAGAAACTCTGCTATTGTATTTCTCCAATTGATGAATGAGATTTCCGATGCCCAGTTAGGTGGACGTAGCCCAGATTGGTTGGGTGAACCACGTTAAAATCTGTTGTCTTTATGTTTGTTTTTTCTGCTGTGTGTCTGTGTTTTATTTAAGTTATTCTGTTGCTGAACTCAACAAATCCATGCACACAATATTTTCTTGGAATATTAGTGCACAACCTTTACATTAATAAACTCATATGTTGAACATTACAAATATTAAATCGAGTTCTTCTCCATGGGAATTTTCACACGAAGGAATTACAATTACTCTAACACCCCCTAATCACTTCATAGTTTACATATTTATATGTAAAAGTGCCCACATCAATTCATTAAAAATACCGTATCTAGTGGATATCAAAAAACTAATGAACTTACACAAATTTACTTTTCTAGTTGATCCTAGCAAAAATAAGATGTGCAACTTATCCTTGTGATATTATTAGGACATGAATGCATGAGAATATCTCTTCATCGTTGGCTGAGATCATGGCTATCAACTTTCCTTCCTAGTTTTTGAAGAGGTTTGATTGTTATCTTGAATCCAAGATAACATGGTCCTTGTTCATCACAGAGTTGGTCCAAATAAAATCAAACCATCTTGAGACACCTAGGAACAAAACCCAGGTGGTGAATTTTCCACCGTGAGTTGGATGGTATACTAAACAACGAGAATGGTTACCATAAATGTGTATGGGTTATTAGATTTGAACTCACACAATTATCATTAATAAAGATGTCACTGCAAAACTCTTTTTACATGTCAAAATAAATGGAAAATAGTTAAAATTAACCACTTGTTCCTTCTTGAGCTTGAAATGTCACTTTGAAAATATGGAAAACCATGGTGAAAAGTAATGGAAAAATGGGTAAAAGGGTTTTCTTTAACATTGTCAATAGTGTCGAAATGGAGGCTTGACATCTTCCCAATGGAGGCTCAAATTCTCCCCAAGGCTAAGACCCTTTACATACTCATGCAAGTAAAACATGTGGCAACTATAAAAAGGATTTCTGAAACCAAGTAAAATTTTAATTGTACTCTACTGTATTAGCCTCATGCTACTATGTTCACCCTGGAACATTTTCCATATTCTTTGATTTTAACTTTCCATTTTCCATATTCTGTTGTGTAGTTCCATCATCTGAGTTTTCTTATACCTCTTCCTAGCAAGCTTTCATAGTCTCTTATTTCCGATGCTACTTTCATATTATCCGCAAAAGTTGAATTACCCATTCCTTTAGGGTTGCATTTTTACTCTTTATATACATGTACAAGATCATGAACTATTTATGTGTTCCATTTATATTTTTAATTTCCTTACCCTTTTTCTTCAATTCCATAAAGGTTATATACATGTACAAGATCATGAACTATTTATGTGTTCCATTTATATTTTTAATTTCCTTACCCTCTTTTTTCAATTCCATAAAGGTTGGGTGATTAGGGTACTTGAAATTATTTCTTTCTTTTTTTATTCATAATATTCTATATGGTTGTCAAAGGTTTCAATGACTGGCATGGAGGGGGCTTTCTAACTCATTTTTTTAGTGCATGAAGGCTTTTTTTCAGAAAATTTAGTTCTCAATTTCTTGGCCCTAGTTGGAGAGATAACTACTGACCCTTCTCGTGACTTTTATATGTATCTACATATATTTTTTTGGTGGCACTCTTGAATTTTGATAGGAGGGTGGATTGTTAGTCTAAGTAGGATAGAGATAATACTAGGTGTGATTCATCACTAGTTCCTCATCATCTTATGTGAAGGCCTAACTCCCTAATCAACACAAATAAACAAAGATATGTTCCAAAAACAACACTTTCCTATTTTGTTGGTATCTCGAAATCAATTGTGAGTTGGAAAAAATTAAAGAAATATTTAAGTTTGTTTGGGCATATTATGTGCTTGTTGGAATTAGATAAGGCTAAACTAGTCTCGTGGTTTATGGTTAAGTTGTTGGGACTTCTAAGGAATCAGATGGATTGTTTCTATTTTCATTTTCTTAAATAATCATACTTTTCGGTATTCCAATGACGAAGGCGTCATTCTACCAACATGCTTTATCATCAGTCTTATGATGACAGGAATAATCTAACCATCAAATAAAAAAACATGGAAAATATGGAAAGTTTGTTGAAGGAATTCTGATGTCGTCGATCGATCAAAACTCCATTTCTCCATCTTAGGATGATAGTTAACATCCAATTTTCGAATGGAAAGTGGGTCTAGTATGGAAAGTTTTTCAAAAAATGTTTGATAACATTGGCCAATCGACATACCATTTTATTGGTCTGGTGACAATAAGAAACCATCATTTCATTGATATTGCGACAATATGGAATGGAAATTATTGGCATAAAAACTCTAATGAGCACTTGTGTCAGGAAACACCTTTAGTCTTTGATTACAAGCATCCATAATTATCGTCAGAATTCTTATCATTGTAAAAATTTTGATAGTACGATTGTAC
The DNA here is from genome assembly GCA_034641835.2 of Pinus albicaulis. Taxonomy (NCBI): domain Eukaryota; kingdom Viridiplantae; phylum Streptophyta; class Pinopsida; order Pinales; family Pinaceae; genus Pinus; species Pinus albicaulis. Next base: position 1,164,213,433 of record CM076579.1, on the reverse strand, counting down.
CCAAAACAACGTTTAGTGAGACCTTCTCTTGTCGTTATAATGATGAAACTTCATCGTAATAACGACAAATTTCCATAGAAAATTGGCCCAAATTTTAGTAGTGCTTGAAGGCTACAGGGGAGTCTTTTGCTTTGGAAGCATTAGACATTATTCATCTGTATTTTGGTTACATTGACCATAAAATTAATAATATTGCGGAACTCAAAGGTCTTGAAATGGGGTTGAAAATTGCCTAATCCTTCAAGGTGATCCTCATCTTGTTATTTTTCTGATTACTAAAATCCTCCATGGATCCTCCTCCCTCAAAATCACCAAAAGATAGAGATTTGAAAGCTTGCTAAATCTCATCAAACAACTACTTCCTTGAATCTTCGTTGCCATTCCCTCACATATCCACAAATCAGATAATTGATTCATAGATGATTAGCCAAAGAAGGTTGTGTTACACTCCTTATGTTCAATCATTCTTCTTGGTCTTCCTTACTCGCTTCCTCATTAAAACATGGATGCCAAGAAATAATAGGTCAAGATATCAATAGCCTAATGCGGGTGGCAAGCAATCAAATAAATGGGGTGGGGCTATAGTTATGTTTTCCTTTAATTCCAGGTTCAGTTTAATTGTCTTGTTAGCACAGACTATACAAATCAACAAGCTGCTACTTTTGTCCTTTATTATTGGTCTCCCCCTGAGTGGGGAAACAAATGGTTTTGGCTTCTATTTTTCATGTTCTCTCTTCTATTTTTACAAGTTTTTGATTCTCTACTTCACTGCCTCTTGTTTGGTTTCCAAGGTGTGAGGCTAGAAACAATAATTTTGCTAAACAAATGCAAATATTTTGTATTCCAACACAAAAACAACGTACAGTTATTTTATTTTTTATTTTAAATTATTATTTTATTATCAATTATAAAAAAAACTAATATATAAGTTAAACATAGATACATTTAACAAAAACATGTAACAAGATTCTTAATCATAGAAATTCACTCTCACTTTACCATGGAGATTTCATTTTTTAATTAAAATATTTGATTAAAAAAGAATAAAAGACATAATAAGCTTTCTTAAAGCACCATGGGCTTATATACCATCGCTTACTAATAACAAAAGCCCAGAAAAAACAATAACTCAATTTCATATGACATTTTTGTAATTAAATAATTTAATTAAAAAAAATAAAAAACATAACTACTTTTCAGAAAAATCTCATCCTTTAATCTATAACTACTATTAAAAATATTCTGTGAAGATTAAATTCCAATTATTCACCAACACATCTACCACATCCACCGACATAATTAAAAATTAAAAACAACGATTAAATTACCCGGGATAATCATTACCGACTTTCTTGTCACCTCCAAAATCTAAGCAAGTGACCTTCGAAGTGAAGTTTATAAACGTACTTGTAAAGATTACACAATAAGATACATTGTATAATGACACCTAGTACAATAATAATAATTAATTAGTGTTTTCAACGCGTAATTTAAGATGGAGATGACTTTTACAAAAGCTTCCACGGAGAAATCATGAAAAGTTGGATCTGCACCATGAGGAGTATCACACATAACCAACAATCGTAAAAGGTTAAAATTGCGAAGAAACAGCCGACATGAGGCCTTGTCGGTTTGCTTTATACGTAATCTGTCAAAAATTAGAGGTGTTTTTCTTTAATCGACAAGGAGCAGATATGATAGGTATCGGTGAAACTCGTTGAATTGCACCACTACTAATTCTACATAAAACGGACTCCTTATTAAACACGTTTGTACTTTATTTGTATTAGAAAACTCCATTCCAAATCACAACTTAATAATAAAATTAATATAATGTTTAAACCAATTTGTTTAGTTAATTTGAATTTAATAATACAACTAGCATTTTGCAAATGAATCTGCAAAAGAAAACGCTGAAGGTCACATTAATTGTTGAACGGATGATTGGACAGCTGCGTGACACTGTTGAGATTTGCTGAGTTTTGTCGTTTTACGACGAATCTCTACAATGTCGTGAGCTAAAGCCTCGCAATAAATAACGCCTTCGGCGTTAATTAACATAATAATTAACAATTTAATAATAAAGTTAATATCATATTTATTTATTTATGGTAAGAGAATTGTAATTTAAAAATTTAATATATAATATTGTTTTTTTCGTGTTTTTTTTTTTTTAATTTGAATTTAATAATAAAGTTTATATAATATTTATTTATTTATGGTAATAGAATTGTAATTTAAAATTTTAATATATAATATTGTTCTTTTCTGTGTGTGTTTTTTTAAGTTATATTGGTATATATAAACAATGATTTCAAAAAAATATTATTTATAATAAAGAATAACATATTTCACTAAATATAGTAAAATCTAAAAAATATTTATAAGTATTTAATATAAAAATAAAAATAAATATAAATATAATTTTTGAGTTTTGAAATTTTTAAAGTTAAATGATATTTCAATTTAAAAGATAACAGATATTATAAGTGTTAGATCTAATACTTTTGTGATTTATAATGTGAGAAAAACATTTTTTCTCATTTATCACATCATTATGATTTGGTCGATATTTTGAACCAGCTAGTAAAGATGCATCATTATAAGTTTTTTTTTTAATATTTAAATATTTAATAAATTTATATTCTAAATATATTTGCATCAATCAATATTATTAAATACATTTTTTCACACACACACACACATATTAATTTTAATTTCTTTAACATTTCATTATATATAATTAAATATTTCTATCTAAATTGTAAAAATCTTGAGATAACTACACATTTAACATTTGGATTAAACAATTAACATTTGGATTAAACAATTATAACCAACCATAGTATGTTATTAAATTAATAAATTTTTATATTAATATTATTTATTTTTAAAAAATGGTATATTTATAAAATACTTCTTATAACTTAAAGGCCACCGTGAAAGATAATATGTATATAGCCATTTCAAATCAATTTAAAACATAAAGTTATTTTGCAAACAAAAATTTACAACACATTCAATTCAGTTAAGTTATTTAGTGGGCATTGCACTTCCAGCAACAACAATTTGAGTCATCATTAAACTATTAATAACATTAGAGAATCAACATGATAAATCTTAAGCAAGTGGTTCGGAAGAATCTCATCCTGAATTACATTCAACGAGATTGAGAATCTATTTCTGTACCTTCTCATATGGTGGATTTTCTATCTCCATTATTTTCTTCCCATCGTTTCAAGGCGGCTAGTTGTGCATGTATTTCTTTCTGAGATCCTTTATTCAGCCATATTTCCCTGTAGTGACGGCGTTTGCAATGCTCTACAGTCAAAGGTTATTAAAATATATTTCACTAATAGCAAAGCTTTAACACATGCTTTTCCTTGTTAACGTACACGTGTTGTGCTGAAAAATGCACCCTTTCTTTTTCTTGGAAATCAAATATAGGGAGAGTTTGTATTAATCTTAAATTGTTCATGTGTGAGGTTTACAAGTTTCCTTACAAAGAACTTAATACAAGTGTTTTTTTAATAAATTATTATTAAGAATCTAATTTAAAATTTGTATTTGATTTTATTTATTTATTTTGAAACGTAATAATTCTAACCCAATATTTTTTAATTAATAATGTTTTTTATTTATTTGTAAGATATATATTTTTTATATTTTTTGTATGATAATTTTTTTTGAGGTTTTTCATTATACCAAAACTTGCAAGCTTTAGTAAATTTCCAAATTATTATCATTACATTTTCGAGTGGTTCCAGTGTGGATCCCAGAGTGGCAGTTAGCCTATGGGATGGATTCCCAATGAGGTGAGTATGAAAATCCAAAACCATCCCTCAAACACAAATCGGGGAATCGAACCTGGGTCAAGGCTCTGATACCTCCATTATATAGAAATGGATTAGACCTAGTGTCGGTTAAGGATAACTATAAAAAATCAACAAATGCAAGTCACTATGTGAGTTTGAAACTCACCATACTTAGCTCATAGGGAAATGAGTGGCTGGAAAATCCAACTCTAAGACACCCCCTTAAGCAAAACAGAGGGAGTAACTAAACAAGAAAACAAAGAATGAGTCCCGACAATGAGGCTTGATTAAGTACCCATGTAAAAACTCTCATGAACATAGAAAGAGAGAAAAACCCGAAGGAACCCCCCCACCAAAAAATAAATAAATAAATAAATAAAAGAGAGAGAGAAAGATGTCAGTGCTCAAATTATCATTTAAAAAAAACTGTAGATCCCATAACGATCCACTGAATGACAAGAACATAGGCCCAGTCCAATCAAGAAGTATGAAATGTTGAAGTACCAAAATTCTGAAGATGTGAGTCGGAAACTTTAATGAGGTCGGTCAATCTATGAAGTATGATTGTTGTAGAGGCACAAGGGTGGAAAACACTACCAAATTCCCCAAAAAATGCTTCAAATAAACTAGGTGTCGGTAAAGAACGAAGACAAAGGCTTGAAACAAAAGTAACTGTTGTGAAACCAGCTCCAAAAATAGAAGAAAAGATATAACAATGCCTTAGAAATAATTCACCTCGAGGGGGCAACCTCCAATACATTACATGAATGAAAAATTCTTGGATGATACAAATGACCAAAACCTCCTTCTATATATAGGAGTCCATGGGGCCACAATATAATCCTAGTGGGGCCAAAATGTAATCCTAGCTGACTTAACAATAATAAATTGTAAGGGCACAATAATAACAATATGGGGGTTACAGAGGTACAACAATAATGATAAGGGGGGCTACACTAACATAATAAAGGACTACACTATTAATATAGGGACTTAACATGCCCCTCTCCTTCAAACAAGTGTTGTCCTCAATGCTTGATTATTTCTTGATGCTTCTGTATAAAATTCTCATCCTCCCATGTGGAATCTTCTATAGGAAATTTCTTCCACTTGCCGAGATACTCTGAAATTGATCGTACTTGTTGAGTTCTTGTTTCTGTGATTGCTTCATAACTTCTTTCAATGTGAGGTTGATCTTTATGTTGTTTCATTAGATTCTACACCAAAGTTAGGTTATCCTTTGAGAGTTGGAGAACTTGTTGTTGATGATCGATGTGATCTTCCACTAATTTATCATCCATATTAGCTATTATTTGATCCTTCAAAACATCCAACTTAGCCTCCATTTTTTCTTTTAAACCATCTATGTCATCTTCGGTTTCTCTTCGTCAGATCGGAATTTGTTGCACTTGGTACCGTAATTTTGATATCTCATACTGCAATTGTTCCTCTTCATGCGTCATAGTATATATTTTGGAGGGCTTAATGGGTATGGAATTATTTTCTAGAGGCACTATAGAACCCAATAGTGATAAAAATTCTAAAATATGCCCTTCGAATCACTTCAAATTTCTTTTTCAAACAAACATTATGCAATTTTAAAAACCAAATACACACATTTTTCTTGCTTTTGAGAAGCTTGATATTGAAATTGAGTTATCTCTATACTTGCAGATCCTCAATATCTGAAATTTGGCACTGACGTAGCCCTCTATATTCTCTTTCGAATGCCATATGTTTGACCTGATTTGGATTCTTCAAGACAAAGTTATGTCTATTCTCCCAAAATTACCTAATTATGGACTGGTTCAGTAGAGCGAACTTGTATGACTTGCCATGTGTCACTGTTTTCTCCTTTGGCTCTAGAATTTATAGAAAAGAAACTAAAGTCCATGTACTTCTAGTCACTTTTTACAGAATTCCAATCTGATGCTCAGAGAGAGAGTTATGAAGATTTTCCCATGATCACCTCTTTGAAATGAAATTCAGGAGCCTGAAAAAGACCTAACTTCCACAGATCATATCTCCGAACATGTTGCGGACCAAGCTCTGAAATTTTGTGATGATGTTCCTCAGGATTTTGGCTTCGCGCTCTAGATATTTCAGCGTCTGAACCTTCGTAGAAACAAAGTTATAGCAAAAAGTCCGTGATGACTGTTTTAAGTGAAATTCAGGAGCTTGCAAAAATCCCTAAATTCCGCAGATCATATCTCCGAAAATATTGCGAATCAGGCTTTGAAATTTTGCGACGATGTTACTCGTGATTTTGGCTTCGCACTCTAAAAATTTTAGCTTCTGAACCTTCATAGAAAAAAAAATTATAGCAAAAATTCCACGATGACTTGTTTGGAGCAGCGAAACCCTAGAATCCAAAGCTCTAATACCAAATGTTGTCAAACTAGCTCTAAAAATAGAAGAAAAGAGATATCAATGCCTTAGAAATAAGAAACTTAGAGGGGGCAGCCTCCAATACATTACATGAATTAACGATTCTTGGATGATAAAAAAGACCAAAACCTCCTTCTATATATAGGAGTCCATGGGGTCACAATATAATCCTAGTGGGGCCACAATGTAATCCTACCCGGCCTAACAATAATAATGTAAGGGCACAATAATAACAATATGGGGGTTATAAGGGTACAACAATAACAATAAGGGGGGCTACACTAACATAATAAGGGAAAACACTATTAATATAGGAAATTAACAGTAACACCATCAACTAACAAACAAACAATGAGGCTTATAAGTATGGTAAATGACGTACAACAACACACCTGTAGTTCTCTGAACATCGTCACCATCACACTGATCAAACATAAAAAATGACAATTTTCAACAAAGAAATGACAAGAATATTTGTGAGAGCCTAACTAACCCCCAAAATAGAACTACAGAAGGAGAAAGAATCAACAGTCTTTGTTGTCATCAAATTTCCCCCCTAAAGCACAACTAAGGGAATAATGGTAGTCAACAATGAGAAAATGATGCAACATGACGATATGAATTATGCAAACATTGGTTCAACTGATGCCATCATCCATCCATCAAACCATCTGCAAAATATCTTGATGGTCGACACTAGTCCATGATTCATTCTCTCACGTCTCTTCTGTAATGATCTGAATACAAGACTAGTAATTGATGAAGAATGTTGATTCTTGGGTAATTTCTTCTAATGAGGATGTGAAAATAGCTCATTTTTTGTTTTTCAGACTCAAAGTTAGGTACCACAACATTTTCATCTGCAATGACATTGACATCCATGTCATCAATATGTTTATCACAATTAACATGAGAATTTTCTTGAAGCACCTCATAGTTAGATGTAGGTGATGAGGAAAAAATAGGATTGTATCCAAGACCTGCTCTTGATATATGCACTACAGGGTTAATAGGAGCAACATTTCCTTGTCCATTCTTCCCAATTCCTCCTCTAGTATATCCCAGTTTTTTCAGCAACATAGACCCAATAACAGTAGCATGGTTTTTAAAAATGGGAGTCAAAAAGGCAAGTGATGAGTCACGATCATCAATATCAGGCTCTTGGAATTCAATATCATCAAGTGTGGAAGAAGGACTAGAGTTTGGCACCTTGACATCAACTGTCTACATATCAAAATTTTGAAGACAACTAACTTCCAATTCAAGCTCCTGCTTAGAATATTGTAGCTTCTGAATAACCTCATCCTTCTCAATCATTTGTTGTGATAATGCATCATATTTTGGTTTCATAAGTCGATATGTTTCCAATATTGTTTCTTTAAAAAAATTAATCTCCATAATGTGTTGATTGTTTTTCTCTTCCAGCTGCTTCTTCAAGTTTTTTGTTCTTGAATCAGAAAAGGACTCGACTTCCTCCTTCAAGTCATCAAGGGGGTCAATCTTATTTTGATGTATATATGATGTAATTTTGATTAAGAAAGGGGTTAGTTGGCGTGCGATAGAGAAACGATATTGTGTAGCTCTATTTTAAAAAAATTCAGTGAATGATGAAGGTTGAAGTCTACTTGTTCAAGGAGTCATGTCTCAATAATTCATGGTGATGTTTATCTCCTATTTGTGTTTTTTTATCTTTTGTTATGGCCACACTTAAATGTTATGTCTTCAGTGTTTATAGGGTGAAAATGTGAAGTTGGGTTACACTTTTTGCCCTTTTTTGAGAAAAAAGTTTCAATTTTTTCTGTTCTTCAACTTTCTGCAATCCAAAACAATTTTCTTGCTTAGAATTTCATTTTGCGATAAAAATAAAAGTTGTTAGAAATTTTATTAGCTATCTATTACTTATTTTTTGGAATTTTTTTATACACATTTGATATGCAACTTAGCATTTCTTTGAGTGTATTTTTTTTTTAACAATCAAAGGATTCATAAAAAGTCATGTTAATACACACTGTTGTATTCTTTGAAACTTTGTGTTTTTGAGAAACAAAATGTGTTACAACAATCTAGACAGAGTGTACTTCGGTTTTGTTATATTTACAAATTCAACTGATTCATATCATAATTACTAGAATTTTTTGAATTGGTCCTATATGAAAAAACTACATATTTTAAATATGTTTCGCGATGCATGAAATTTCTTAACATATAAGTTATAAACTAAAAATCTAAAAACTACCCATTACTAACGACATACCAATGTAATGCACCATAATTTTTTAAAATTTTTTTACAGTGTATTTTTGAAGATACAAAATTATGATTTCACTGAATCATAATGACCTTGAGAAATTGTTTGCACCCGTTTTATTACACAATTAATTAAAATTAGTAAATATTTATGAAATTCCATAAAAGTTATATTTCCTGAAAGTAGATTGAATTTTGAAAATGCTTGTCTTGGTTCTGATAGTTAATTCAGAATGTTTCATGGAGTTTAATCAGTCCAAAGTTGAAGATATGTATTCAGACCTCAGCTCTGTGTAATTGCAGATGTGTTAGTTCGACCAAACTTTTAAAAAAAGTTTGGCTGAATTGTTTTTTGCACCAACGGCCCATCATGTTTAACGACATAAAAGTTTAGCCGAAGTTTTTTATAAAAGTTCGGCTGAACTTTTACCCAGCTTTCTGTCGGCCGGAAAATACCACGAAGCCCCTCCAAAAAACATTTCGCAGAAATATAAATTTCCGCAAAAGAATTCACGCATATTTTCACACATTTGGTCTGATTTTGCAAAGGTCTTGGTCTAATTTTGCAAAGGATTGTTTTGGGTTTAAGGAATTTTCTTGGAGGTACATTCAAAGGACATTTTTGTAAAGGATTGTTTTGGGTTTAAGGAATTTCTTTGAGGTACATTCAAAGGACATTATTGCAAAGGATTGTTTTGGGTTTAAGGACTTTTCTTGGAGGTACATTCAAAGGACATTTCTTGCAGGTATGTGATACATTTTTTGGATGTTTTTTGGTCTTGATTTTTTTTTGAAGGTATGGATTTGGGCTTAATTTTCATTGTTTTTAGAGGTTTTGGGTTTAATTTTCAAAGGAATCTTTTTAGGCTTAATTTCGAAAGGACTCTTTTTAGGCATAATATTCAAAGGACATTTTTAGGAGGTATTTTTTAAAGTGATATTTTTTTAGAGGATTTTTTAAAGTATTTTTTGAAGTGGCATTTTTTAAGAAGTTGGAATTAATTTTCAATGGACATTTTTTGGAGGTATTTTTTGAAGTGACATTTTTTTAGAGTACGTGTTTTGGGTTGAAGTAAATCTTTTATAATGATTTCTTAAAATGAGTTTTTGTCTAACTTTTTAAATGAATTTTTTTTGCAGGACTTGGAAGGAAATATTTTGAGCTTCATTTCATTTTTATAAGACATTTTTTTCTCGGATTTTTTAAAGTAAGTGTTTTGGATTAAGGTATGTATTTTTTGCAAAATTTTTAAAATGATTTTTTTTTTAAAATTAAATATTTTGTGATGTTTTTTTAAATTGAGTTTTTGTCTAAATTTTTGAAGGAAATTTTTTGAACTTCATACTCTATTATCATGGGAAATCGAAGGAATTGTATGAGAAAATATGATTGAAAAAGAGACCTTGAGGAACATAGAGAAGAGACGAGAGAATCTCCCGAAAGAAAGAGAGAATCTCTCTCAAATATTGAAAGGGAACAAATAAGCTTGAAATAGAAGTTGAAACAGGTATGTAAATGTAAATTTTATGAATTTGATATTTAAAATTTTCCTAGTTGAAAATGTGAAGCTTAATTTTTATTTGATGAACTAATTTGGAAAATATTTTTCAATGTAAAAAGAGAGAGATATTCCTCAAAACATTGATGATGAGATACAAAATTTTGAAAGAGAAAGTGAAAGAGATATTGAACCACTGACTGAAGATGGTGAAAATGCTGAAAGAAATTCAAGTGGAGAAATTGAATAACATGGTATATATGTGTGTGTGTGTGTGTGTGTGTGTGTGTGTGTGTGTGTTGAAAACATGCATCTATTATTGAAATTATACATTTTTGTTAATTTACTTATTTATTGAATATGTAAACTTATTATGTACTATTCATTCGAATATGTACAGGTGAAATCAATGTCGATGATGAGATGTTAGAAAAGGTTGACACTCACAAATATGGAGATAAAATAGCTGACCATGTTATAAGAGATCATGTTAAACACATTTTTGATACATACTTCATAAAGGAAAATGTGACAGTTCAAGCCCAAATGTTGAAAGATCTCCTATCATTAAGGAAATTAAAAGAAGCTACGACTTTATTGGGTGTATATATATACACACACACACACACACACACACACACATATATGTTGAACACATGTATGTATTATTGAAATTATACATATTTGTTAATTTAGTTATTTATTGAATATGTAAGCTTATTATGTACTATTCATTCGAATATGTACAGATGAAATCAATGTCGATGATGAGATGTTAGAAAATGTTGACACTCACACATATGGAGATAAAAGAGATGACCATGTTATAAGATATCATGTTAAACACATTTTTGATACGTACTTCATAAAGGAAAATGTGACACTTCAAGCTCAAATTTTGAAAGGTCTCTTATCATTAAGGGAATTAAAAGAAGCTACGACTTTATTGGGTATTCGAAAATCAACAAAAGATTAAAAAAATGAAGGAAAATGTGATACAAAATATAAATAGTGCTATAAATTCAATTACAAGATCTAGACAGAAAAATGTTTCAGTTGTACATAGAGCAATACATATGGCAGTGGTTTCATCAAGTACTAAAGAGAATCACTTGGTAAAATCTATGGCACGAGCATTAGGAACCTCACGAAAAACTTTGCACAAACATTGGAAATTTCAGTTGCAAATAGATGTAAATGATGAACTCGCTTGTTGGAGAGCTATTTTTAGGCAACCATACAAAGATAGACTTCGAGAAAATGTTAAAAAAACAATATATGAATATTGGAAGAAAAATTCACGTGTTTCGCCAATTGCAAGGGATGTGATGCGAAGAAGAATAGCACGAAATTAATACGAACAACATAAAAAACATTTCTTGGAAACCACTTAGATAGAGTTGTTCAACAAGTTCAAATAATATAATCGTGAAATTCATGTCTCAATCAGTGCTTTTGTTCAACAAAAACCATGGTATGTAAAACCTATCACCGTACACGACACTTGTTGTTGTCGTTATCATGTGGAATTTGAGTTATATTATGACATTCCTTAATTTTGGTAGAAAATTTTGGAAAGATTCACCTCCTCCTTCCACTATCCGTGATTTCATATCTCAAATTCTATGTGAAAGAGAAAGCAATGAATTATTTTATGAAAAGAAATGTGTTGGTGGTAAAAAATGCGATGATTGTGGAAATTTGACTAAATTTCAAAACAAATATCGTATTGATATAAATGATCAATCATTGTCCAACATGAAAGTGAAATGGAAGATATATGAATATATCCATACACCGATTCAAGGTTCAAATAGTGCTAAAAGAATTGAATTACAAGAAGAAGAAATTTGTGTGATAGATTTTTTGAGAAATTTTGAGGCATAAATTTATAAATACACCAAGCATTCCCATAGAGCTCGATGGCAAGACTTGAAATTCAAAAAATCCCCTAAAGTTTTTCCACTAGGGACCATTTTTTCAATAATTGATTTTACAGAAAACTACACATTTGTTCCACAAAAATAAATTCAAAGTGAATACTATCATTTTGACCAAGTCTCCATGCTCGTTCATATTTTATATAGACACGCTGAACAAAACGTCGATCATATAGAAAGCACCAGCAAAAATCAGCATGTTATTAAAGAACATCACTTTTATATCAGTGACGATTGTACAATACATGATACATATTTTGTACAACACTATTTTGGAAAGATTTATGACTCTAAAAGTCGTGGAATAAAATTCAATGAACATTTGATATGGTCAAATGGATGTGCAGGTCAATTCAAATCTTCACAATCATTCTTTTGGTTGTGTTGTCTTCATAAGAAAACCTGCATTAAACATTGTTGGAATTTCTTTGAGACTGACCATGGAAAAGGAGAACATGAAAGTGCAGGGGCATGCATTAAACAATCACTTCGAAGATATCAAATGAACCCCTTTGCAAACCGACTTGTGGACACTAAAGAAGTTATTCAATGGTGCATCGCTACTCTAAGCCATGAGACTAACTAATCAAGGGAAGTGCGAAGGTACATTCAATTTAATTTTTTTGGATATCTAATTTTAAATAGTGTACATTTATCACAATGATTATCTTTGATGGTATTTTGATATCATATTTACATTCTTCTTTGAATTTTCCATATATAGGCTTTTTTGGCATATTGGGAACGAATATGTAGATAGATCAATTGGAAATGACATTGAAACAATAAAAGGGACTCGAAAATTGCATTCAATTAAAACAAAGTTGTCCAAAAATGTCTTTGCATTGGATAAAAGAAAATATTCTTGTTTTTGTCATGTTTGCATAGACAACACAGAATCCAATGACGTTTTTGAAAACAAAATGTATGTAAAAGATTGGAAACATACAAAGCTAAATGCAAAGGGGAAAATGTCTGTTGCAGTGTTTGAAGAAATGAAATTAGAGGAGACTACAATATCATCTGATGGTGATCGAGTTTCCGATCTTGTTAGAGTAGGTAACATTTGAATTGCTTTCAAATGAGAAAGATCTAGAAATAAATTTAAGTACATAAGTTTGTTAAGTTTATTTTATTGTGCAGGAGATGTTTTTGTTGTAATTGCACCAACTGACAACGATGAAAATGTGAAGTATTATTTGAGGCGTTGCACTGAACAAAAAACAAAATTATTATAAAACTATAATGATCGTGGGTTTCCATATGAAAGAGGATCTATTATACTGAAAGGTTATTTTTCAGAAAAACTAATCAAAGTGGGAATTTTGTTTACTTTGAAGACTATGAACTTGATGTCATAAGTTGTCAATATAGTCACTTGGTGTGTGCAGCATGCATAAAGTTGATAAAGGTTCAATCAAAGAAAAAAATGAAAATTAAGAAATTGAAAATGTCAAAATCCAATCATGAACGGATCATTGAAGATGACATTCCATTGGAAGTTTTTTGATTGAATTTCCTAACAATTTCTTCTCTTTGGATTCATGTTTTAGAACTTCCAGAACTCAACTAAAAATTGAGCTGCCTTGTTATGTTATATGTGCAAGTGTTTGCACATGTACATTGTTTTGGTACATGCACACTCTAGTATCAACTGAAAGTAGCTTTTCTATACATGCATTGATTAAAAATGTTGCATGTATTGGATAAATATATATGTTATAGAAGCATTGGATATATATATTTATATGTGTGTGTGTGTGTGTGTGTGTTATAGAATGCAATTATATGTGTGTGTGTTCTAGAATGAAATTAAAACTGAAAGTAGCTTTTCTACGTGTATTAATGAAAAATGTTGCAAGTACTAGATATATACATGTTCTTAGGTGCAATTAATCAGTAGCTTTTCTACATGTGCATTGATGAAAAATGTTGCACGTATTGGATATATATATGTTCTAGAATGCAATTAACTATTCAAGTAGTTTTACTATGTGCATTGATGAAAAATGTTTCACGTACTGAATATATATGTTCTCGAATGAAATTAACTGAAAGTAGCTTTTCTATTTACATTGATGAAAAATGTTGAAGTACTGGATATATATGTTCTAGAAAGAAATTAACTATTCAAATAGCTTTTCTATGTGCATTGATGAAAAATGTTGCATGTACTGGATATATATGTTATAGAATGGAATTAACTAAAAGTAGCTTTTCTATACATGCATTGAAGAAAAATGTTGCACGTACTGGATATATATACATTATAGAATGCATATTTAAAATTTTATGATTGTTTTCAACACATCTAACAAGACCTAGAATCTTATGATTATATATATATATATATATATATATATATATATATATATATATATATATATATATATATATATATAGATAGATAGATAGATAGGCTAGATAGATAGATAGATAGATATATTGTACTTCAATCATTTTAACATATAATTTCAAAGAAGCTCGTGTGCCTCTTGTGCCTCGTCAACGCTGACAGCCTTGGCAGCCACGACAGTAGCAGAAACCTCAACAATCTCTCCAGCAACAATAGATTCTGAGAAAACCCTTGCAGCCTTGCCAGCAGCAGAAACAACAACCTCGTGGAAATTTAGTACCTACTCTGCCAAAAAATGGGGCAGGCCATTGGCCCAACCACCGCTGGAAACAGAGTCAGTGCACTCAATCTGCTGCTGGGCCATCACCTTTAAAACATCCTTCCCAGAGCTCTGGTTTAAATCCGGAAGCTGCGACATTTGTGCCACTGTTAGCAAATCAACAACAACGCCGCCCTCAAAACAAGGGCAAAGATCTTTTCTTTTCTTAAAAAACAACCGTTGAAGACATCTATACTAGTTACCCTCCATTGATCACTTTTCTTATTTACTTCATCTCCTTGATAAAATGACCCCCTCCAAGATAGATCGTCATATTAGGAATCTAGCTATCCACAATCTTTCTTTTGTTCATATAAAATTTAATCAGATTAAGTTGTTAGGACTTGGACACAAATACATTCCTCGCCCTCCCCCCATGACCAGGGATGATATTTTAAATGAGTATGATGTATTCTCCAGATTGTGCAGATTGAGACAGTATTTTAGGCTTTCTGCTGAAGAATATTATGATCATTTCATAATTCTTAATCCTACATGGGAGCCACATATAAATGATCCCAACTTAAACTGTGCCCTTCATTATGGATTTCAAATTCTGCTCAATAAAATGGCCTCTGTTGATTTCTCGACTAGACCCTATTTTTCCAGATCTCAATTTATTGCTCTTCGAAGTCTTTGTCGACTTCCTATTGTAATTAAACCAGCTAATAAAATCTTAGGAATTGTTGTAATTGATAAAGATAAACATGTTTCTAAAGCTCTCAGACAACTATTAGATCATAATGTCTATCAGCTCGTTCCTTTAGTTCCTTGGGGTATTATTTGAGCTTCTTTGCATAGTCTCCATGCACGTTTCAGAAACTTATTGACTGTTAATCAATGGAAATATACTCTACCAATATACATCCGACATGTTAGAGCTTGCATTTTGTACTTCATCTGGAAATTTCAGAAAAAACCGCCAGTTGGTCGGCCTATTTGCTCCTATAATGGGTTTATGTTAGAGCCCCTCTCTAAGTTTCTGCATCACAAACTCTCGAGTTCTCTCCTAGCTCAACCTAATCATCTCCCAGACACTCTGTCACTCCTTCAAGCTATTGAAACAAAGAATTTTTCTTATGATTGTTTTTTGGTTACTTTCGACGTAGAGTCTCTATATCCAAGTATTCCTACTCAGCAAGGCTTGATGGCTCTTCGAGACATGCTACCCAACAACACAACATATTTCTTTACTCCAGAAGATGTGGATTTTTTCATCAGTGCAGCAGAACTGGTTCTCCGTTGGCATTTTATTTCATTTAATGGTTCATTTTATCGATAGATTCGTGACACAACTATGGGAAGTAATTTTATTGTTGTTTATGCATGCATTTTTCTCTGTCATCTAGAACTAGAAGTCATCCACAGAATGCACTCTCCAGAAATTAATTTTTCAAACACTTTATTGATGATGGATTTCTGGTTTGGATGGGTTTCAAAGAGTGGTTGGTGGCTTACTTAGAATGTTATCAGTTAATCTACCCTAATAATATTCGCATTACTATAGTCATTTCTTCTACCAGTGTTAATTTACTTCATGTTTTTCTTTTCAAAGGCCCATATTTTAGATTACTGGTAAACCTTTTACAATGTGCTTTAAAAAGCCTCTTAATGCCTAGCAATACATTCCATTTACTTCCTGGCATCCTAGAAATCAAAAAATTTCATTTGTAGTCAATCGTAACATATATATTCAAAGAATTAACTATATAAGGTTAAAACCTATGTTTTTTATCAAATTACTTTTGGTTTCAATGGGAAAATTTTATGGCTAATGTGTTTTTCTCGAAATGTGATAGACCCCCACTAAAATGGGAGATATATCGAAATTGTTCCTATGGTGTAATAAAATAGTTTCAATTAGTTAAAAAATATAGATGCATAAATTCAATGAGCATAGTTTTGAGATATAAAATTCCAAAATGGAATAGTTGTTTGTGAACAAATATCAGTGGATCACTATGGATATATATACTTCATTAAAAGGGATTTTTCTAGAAGGATGTCCACTAAGTTGGAAAAAAGGGAAAATATCACAATTATATGTTAATGCATGTGTTTTGCATTGAATATTTTTCATTTTATTAAGAATCTATTTGAAACAATTACCTATATAAGGTTAAAACCTATGTTTTGTATCAAACCCCTTTTGGTTTCAACGGGAAAATTTTATGGCTAATGTGTTTTTTCTCGAAATGTGATAGACCCCATTAAAATTGGAGATATATCGAAATGATTCCTATGGTGTAATAAAGTAGTTGAGTAGTTAAAGATATAGATGCATAAATTCAATGAGCATAATTTTGAGATATATAAGTCCAAAATGGAATAGTTGTTGGTGAACAAATATCAGTGAATCACTATGGATATATTTGCTTCATTAAAAGGGATTTTTATAGAAGGATGGACTAAGTTGGAAAGAAGGGAAAATATCACAATTATATGTTAATGTGCATGTGTTTTACATTGAATATTTTTAATTTTATTAAGAATCTATTTGAAACAATTAACTATAAAAGGTTAAAACCTATGTTTTGTATCAAATTACTTTTTGTTTGAATAGGAAACTTTTATGGCGATTGTGTTTCTATCGAAATGTGATAGAGCCCATTAAAATGGGGGATATATCGAAATGATTCCTATGGTTTAATAAAAGAGTTCAGTAGTTTAAAGATATAGATGCATAAATTCAATGAGCATAGTTTTGAGATATAAAAGTCCAAAATGGAATAGTTGTTTGTGAACAAATATGAGCAGATCACTATGGATATATATGCTTCATTAAAAGGGATTTTTCTAGAAGGATGTCCACTAAGTTGTAAAGAAGGGAAAATATCACAATTATATGTCAATGCATGTGTTTTACATTGAATATTTTTCATTTTATTAAGAATCTATTTCAAACAATTAACTATATAAGGTTAAAACCTATGTTTTTTTATCAAATCACTTTTGGTTTCAATGTGATTCTTTTATGGCTAATGTTTTTTTTCTTTTTGTATCAAATTAATTTTGGTTTCAATGGGAAACTTTTATGGCTAATGTGTTTTTCTGGAAATGTGATGGACCCCATTAAAATGGGAGATATATCGAAATGATTCCTATAGTGTAAAAAAATAGTTTCAAGTAGTTTAAAAATATAGATGCCTATATTCAATGAGCATAGTTTTGAGATATAAAATTCCAAAATGGAATAGTTGTTTGTGAACAAACATCAGTGGATCACTATGGATATATCTACTTCATTAAAAGGGATTTTTCTAGAAGGATGTCCACTAAGTTCGAAAGAAGGGAAAATATCACAATTATATGTTAATGCATGTGCTTTACATTGAATATTTTTCATTTTATTAAGAATCTATTTGAAACAATTACCTATATATGGTTAAAATCTATGTTTTGTATCAAATCACTTTCGGTTTCAATGGGAAACTTTTATGGCTAATGTGTTTTTTCTTGAAATATGATAGACCCCATTAAAATGGGAGATATATCAAAATTATTCCTATGGTGTAATAGAATAGTTGAGTAGTTTAAAGATATTGATGCATAAATTCAATGAGCATAGTTTTGAGATATATAAGTCCAAAATGGAATAGTTGTTGGTGAAAAAATATCAGTGGATCAATATGGATATATTTTCTTCGTTAAAATGGTTTTTTCTAGAAGGATGGACTCAGTTGGAAAGAAGGAAAAATATCACAATTATATGTTAATGTGCATGTGTTCTACATTGAATATTTTTCATTTTATTAAGAATCTATTTGAAACAATCAACTATATAAGGTTAGAAAATATGTTTTGTATCAAATTACTTTTTGTTTAAATGGGAAACTTTTATGACTAACGTGTTTTTCTCGAAATGTGATATACCCCATTAAAATGGGAAATATATTGAAATGATTCCTATGGTTTAATAAAACAGTTGAGTAGTTTAAAGATATAGATGCATAAACTCAATGAGCATAGTTTTGAGATATACAAGTCCAAAATGCAATAGTTGTTGGTGAACAAATATCAGTGGATCACTCTGGATATATCTACTTGATTAAAAGAGATTTTTCTAGAAGGATGTCCACTAAGTTGGAAAGAAGGGAAAATATCATAATTATATGTTAATGCATGTGTTTTACATTTAATATTTTTCATTTTCTTAAGAATATATTTGAAACGATTAACTATATAAGGTTAAAACCTATGTTTTGTATCAAATCACTTTTGGTTTCAATGGGAAACTTTTATGGCTAATGTGTTTTTCTCAAAATGTGATAGACCCCATTAAAATGGGAGATATATCGAAATGATTCCTATGATGTAATAAAATAGTTGAGTAGTTTAAAGATATAGATGCATAAATTCAATGAGCATATTTTTCAGATATATAAGTCCAAAATGGAATAGTTGTTGGTGAGAAAATATCAGTGGATCACTATGGATATATCTGCTTCATTAAAAGGAATTTTTCTATAAGGATGGACTAAATTGGAAAGAAGGGAAAATATCACAATTATATGTTAATGTGCATTTTTTTTACATCGAATATTTTTCATTTTATTAATAATATGTTTGAAGCAATTAACTATATAAGGTTAGAACCTATGTTTTGTATCAAATTACTTTTGGTTTCAATGGGAAAATTTTATGGCTAATGTTTTTTTCTCGAAGTGTGATAGACCCCATTAAAATGGGAGATATATCGAAATGATTCCTATGGTGTAATAAAATAGTTGAGTAGTTTAAAGATATAGATACATAAGTTCAATGAGCATAGTTTTGAGATATATAAGTCCAAAATGGAATAGTTTTTGGTGAACAAATATCAGTGGATCACTATGGATATATCTTCTTCATTAAAAGGGATTTTCTAGATGGATGGAATAAGTTGTAAAGAAGGGAATATATCACAATTATAAGTTAATGCATGTGTTTTACATTGAATATAAAAGGTTTTCTCTGTCTCTCTCTCTCATTGTTTGAGTCTTGATATTATAAAAGGTTTCCACTAAATCCATTCCCTATTAATTTTCATGTGAACCAAATTCCCAAACCCATCCATCTATGTACCTAAGACTTTTGTCTTGTTTTGAAAATATCAAAACATCTGCCTGTGATCCTAGAGAGTCCTCTGATGCATCTTGGAGTCTTACAACTGGTCATTTTGAAACAAAACTGCTCCAGGGATTAGGTAAGAGTTTTATGTCTTATCTTGGGGATGATGTGGTTTCAACATCTAACACACTTGGAGTAAATCACCAATCCATGATTGGAATAAATTACCAATATTGGCATAAAGAGTTCTTATCAGATTTTCCTGGGCTAATTTAGACTAACAGTGTTCATAGGTTGAACACTGATAAAGAATGTTCAGAAAGTTTCCTGCCTAGCATCGACAAGATTTCCACTATTATTGCAGACATTGATAAGCTTGTTGGTAATGGTGACTCTGATGACTGCAACAATTGGTTCTCTAAAGAACAATATGACAATTCACATGCATTTGTGCATGTATCGTTAGGTGCTGAATTACTTGAAGCAATTGGGAACGCCTTTCAAGAAAAGAAAAATAGACAAGGGTGTGTGGAATGAAATGTTATTTCATGGACAAGATGTATGCAGTTCAAATTTGGGAACATAAAATTTTGGAATCTCTCATAGCTCAGATTACCATTCTGAGTTGGATATGTCTCAGAGTTCGGATGTATTTGTAGTTAATGCACCTGAAGGGTGGTTTTTTCCTGATTCCAAATCCTAAGATCTTTTAGATGCTATAGTTGCTAATGTTTTCCCAACGCCTAATCGATGCATAGTTGAAAATATATCCTCTAGAACTATATGTTCAAAAATAACAAACTCCACATATTGAAAGGTTCTATCTTTCTAGGTAAGGCGCTACATAACTCACCTACCTGGCTGGATGTTTTTCTCCTAGCCCAGCGAAGAGGGAAATAGCATTAGATTATGATTCTAAGGAATGAAAGTATGGTATCTAAACAAACAGACACCATTGCAACTTATATAATGTAAATTGAATTTATAGCTAGGACACTAGCTCCTTAAACATGGAAAAGTCCAACTACTCACTCATATAGAATTGAATTGGTCATTCTGCACACTGATCTCACTAGAGCTGATGTTCTATTAGTATTATTACCATTAAAGGTTGTGTTGAAATTACAAAATACAGGAAACTCGGTATATGATTACATTGAGCTATAAGCATAGATACATAGAAATTCGCAGAAATTCGTAGATGAAGCTGGGCGATCCCTGAAGACATTGTGGAAGACACAGACGAAATTCCTTGCGAACAAAAAAAAAATTAAATTAAAATCAAACCAAAAAAAATCAACAAAAAAAAATTACAAAAAAAAGAGCAACTGCAACTGCAAAATCAACTACAAATCAACAAAAATTACCTTGTCGTCTCGACGCAACTGCAAATCAACAAAAATCACCTTGTCGTCGCGGCACAAATCCAAATCAACAAAAATCATAGAGCACAATAGAACAATAGAATGCAACAGAGAAACAACAAAAGTCAGAGAGCGCAACAGAGCAACAAAAATAAGAAACGAACAAAAAATAGACGCGCGAGACAGATGTGAACAAGAAACCTATAAACTTTTGTGGGATGATATATTTATAAAATATG
The DNA here is from genome assembly GCA_034641835.2 of Pinus albicaulis. Classification (NCBI taxonomy): domain Eukaryota; kingdom Viridiplantae; phylum Streptophyta; class Pinopsida; order Pinales; family Pinaceae; genus Pinus; species Pinus albicaulis. The sequence continues at coordinate 1,164,192,217 of CM076579.1, read as the reverse complement.
AGTTCGGTTGAACTATTTTAAAAGTTTGGCCGAACTAATAGTCTGGAAAAACTAATAGTCCAGCCGAACTTTTAGTTCAACAGAACTTTTGTTGTCGGTTTTCCCATCTTTGGCAAAAAATATGCTTTCCCACGCAGTTAGTACACTGTGAATGTAAATGGAAAAACAATTTCGGCCGAAATAATTTCAAAATCTTGGCAAAAATTTCGAATATTTCGGCCGAAATTTTACAAAAGTTGGGCTGAATTATTGATTGAAAAAATTTTCCACCCCCGATTATTGACTAAAAAAGTTTTCAACCCCTGATTTTTTTTTTAGAATTAAATTTCAGGTGCTCGTTATAAGTAACAAAATATTTCAATGTTTTTTTCTTCCACGATAATATCTAAAATTAATACTCAATTAGATTCTTTAGATATTATCAAATTCATTATTCCTTTACTCACCTCTCTACAACAAAATTTGACAAATACACCATAAAGGATTTCCTACCTTGCCCCTATCTAAGGATTATTCATTTCCCCATCATAATAGTGAAAATATTTAGCTTAATTTGACTCCATGTCTAATGGATTTCCCTCTCCCTTGCCATCAAACTATAAAAATAATTCTACCTTGATTTGTAGACCTAGCCTAAGATCCAGAAGATTGCATAAGAGAGAGACCTCTATGGGTTTGGAAGGGATAAATTCCATCCCTTAAGATGGTTTGTGGTTACCTTTGGGTTCCTCTCCTCAACCTGGTGGAATTATAAAGTGTTAACATAGTGGCATCATTTTCAGGGATCAAAATGTTCCATCTTCCTTGGGAAAGAACCATCAAGTTTCATATCTGATTACCGATGGTGAACAATGATTAGACATAATAAGGTTGTGCATTATTAATTGGGTGACTCCATTTTCAACGAGATCCACAATTCAACTTTCAATGCTCCACTGGTGATTGTACTGGCTCAAGTAGAGTTACATATCTGCAAGGTATTCTCCTTTAAACCGTATGCATATTCCAGGTTTTCCAAATCACATGCCTCATGTAGATTAGAAAACTTATTTGCCAAAATTCATAGATCGGAAAGGAGATGATTCCACTCTTAATTTTGTTAAGTTTCACATGCATGTACGTGGATTGAAGGTTGAATTTCATGAGGAATTTTTGATGAATATGTTTATGGAAACTTTAGAAGAAGATACACGATCTTGATATGAAGGATTACCAGTTGCTAGCATATATTCCTTGAAGATTTTTCATACAATATTATTTGAACATTTTCAGGAATCCTATCCATCATTATTATTGGTTTAAGATTGTTTTCATCATTTTGAGAGTTTTATTAAAAATATGGAAAGTGTTTGTGATGATGAAGAGTTTATGGATGAAGAGATACTAGAGGCCTTGAATGAGAACCATTTTCAACATAATGAATAGCAAATAGAGGTCAATTGTCACACTGAGGATGATTTTCATGAGAGTATAGTGTATTCCTTAACTAAAACTAATCAGCATCTTCATGTAGACATTCATCTCCCTTCTCGTAAGATTGAAGAATACATGCAACAATTTTTTCAGTGATTATGTGATCAAGATAGAGATCAAAACAATCAATCAAATTGTTCTTCATAACATCTATTTTCTGACTCTTTACTTCAAGAATAAAATTTCCAAAATTAGATCTCTAAAGTTGCATGTATAGGGACATTAAGCAATGAATTAATTCCTGACACAAAGTTTCTAGAATACGACATGCCAATACATGAAAATTATGAATTCGAATTGTTGGAAAGTAGTCAAAATGAGGTTTTTGTATTAAATATTTTTGAAGATGAAAGTGTTATTTAGGAATACACAACTTTTGAAGTTATAAATTCAGAACACTACAAGGAAAAGAACCTCTAGCGAAGGTTATAAAGGAGGTTTTTAGTGTTATAAAATTGGTCAAAATTGTCAAAAAATCATTTGCTACAACATCTGTTTATGGTTATGGAGGTTTTGGTGGAGCTTTTAACTGAAATTCAACACAACTAAAAAAAAATGGGCGACTGGAGGTTATTACGGATGTTTTTTCATCAGTGTACTACTCTGGCTTTAACACACCAGTGCGTACATATAGAAGGCGCCCTGAGGCGATCAAAGGAAAATGCATCGGGCCGTTAAGGTATAAAACCACACCGGGCGTAGTGTTGGTGATACAACACACGGGGCCGTTCTAATTGGTCTTAGGATTTGTGCGGTGGCCATAGGTTGCATCAACGCACCAATGTGTAGACATATAGAGATGCACCGGTGCATGGTATTACAGGAAGGCACCAAGATTTATAATTGGTATCGATATTCGTACGGTGCCCATAGGTCATACAAATGCACTGGTGCCTATAGACACATAAACACCCTGGTGCGCATTATCACACAAACACAATGAGATTTATAATTGGTATCGGTATTCGTGTGGTTCCCATAAAATGTACAACGGTGCCGGTGCATGTAGACACATAAATGCACCAGTGCGTCGTACCATAGAAACACACCGATATTTTTAATTGGTTTTCATGCTTTTCAGTGCTCATAGGTCGCAAAAACACACTGATGCACTTCTTAATACAAACACACTAGTGTACAGTTACTGACACGCACCGGTTTTCATTTTATATTTTTTGGAAACATCGACCTGTGACAGTGCAAATATTGTGATTGTTTTAAATTCATTATTCATCAAAAGTTGACACATCTTATAACAATATTCATATTAACTAAATTCTTATTAATGAATTTAAATGTGATGTTTGGATTAATTTGTTATATCATATCATAATTATTGTGGCTTTTTAAAATTCATTATTCATCAAAAGTCAACACACATATATCTCATAAAAATATTCATAAGAATTAAAGTTTTATTAGTGCATTTGTGAACGATAATGGAGAACACAATAGAATAAATTAAAACATATTTTATGACATATAATATATATGAATAAGACAGTCTTTATCATACAAAATGGGACAGTTATTGGTATCCCTTTGTCTTTCAATTGGGACACTATGTCCATTACATTAAACAAGATGTTTTATTTCATAGACACATTTCAAAAAATACAACGCCTTGCTTTGATATCCAAACATAGTGATCATCATTCTTCGCTTGAATTATTGTCACTGCTAGAGCTACTTCCATGGCTTGGGTTATTTTCAGGAATGTTTTGTTCATGGTGTTGATTGTTTTCTTCTTCTTCACCTTCCATCTACAAACATAAAAATAAAATGAAATGAGTGTATATACATTGGTGAGAATAATGAAAATTGCAATATTAAATAATATACATCAATGTAAATCGAAAAAAAATGACATACCATAGCAACAATTGACTCATAAACTATACACATTCTTTCAAAACCATGTACCATGCCATCTTTCAAAATTTCATCTGTTGGTGCAGTTCCATACTTTGTTTCCTACAATTTTTATACCCCATAACAAATCATATATTTAATATAAAATATTTTTTTGTTCTATTAATTATAGACAGAGCTAAGTAAAACAAGATCGATAGATGCTTATAAATTCCACAATTAATTTCTGATATGCCAACATATACTCACAATCCATATTTAACCCAATGTCAATCAATTCGTCTGATGGTTCTTCTTTGTATGTTAGCACCTGTTTGAATACATTCAATGATGATTTTTGTAAAACAACTTAAAAAATACAAAAATGAAATCTAGTTAAGTTTTTATAAGGAAGTAACAATTACTCACAAACTTAGATATCAATCCTTTTCTTCCTTGTCGTCATGTTTTATGTGCTGAATGGGTTCCATTTTCTTTTCTTTTCTGCAAGAAAATACTTGAAAATTAATATTTAATGCTAAATTGTTTATTTATTTTACCTAATGATCAAAAAATTCAATGATTACATATTACATTTGAAGCATGTTGTTGTTGAGATGGCTCCTCCTGCGATGCAATTTTGTCCATTTCTTTGACCATCTCCTTGTACACCTTTTTGGACATTCCTACTGGCATATTTCTGATATCAGCTCGTTCATATTTTGAGATTTTCATAATCTTCCTGAAAATGTAACATGACAATAAAATATTTAATTTTTATATTGATATCTGAAAAGTAAATATAACAAAAGTGATATTTATAAATAATTCTAGACAAACATTTAAAGGAATATTACTTTTTCATTCCTTCTTTTTTGTTGTTGTACGTTTTTGCTATTAAAAGTCTGACATGTCTTATTGACCAATTCTCTGGAAACTCTTCCTGTAGTTTAGATAAAATTTGGTTCTTGGAATCATTAGATTTATTTTTGTACTGTAAGTGGAAAGAACGTCTATACATTCGTTCCACTAGATCCCTCAAACTTTTGTAAAAGTTTTTCCCCCTTTCGTTAACTTCCAGCACCACTCCAAATGAGCTAAAGAGAAATTCATTTTCATTTGCATGTTCTATTTTTTTTCTTTTCTTAGAACAACATTCATTTTCTGAGTTGTTGATCCATGTAGAAAATTAAACAGATGTGAATTAATAGACTTTTTGACACATGTTATCTAAAAATTTTAAGTATATTATTAATGTTAATTAAAAAAAGAAACTCATATTGGATCGATAGTATTTTTTCATTCACCTGATTCATCCTTTTGCAATTTTTCCATCAAGCTTTTACACTTTTCTGGTCCTAGATCAGAAATAACCTTATCGAGCTTTGCCTTTTTGTGGCTCTACATAATACACAGTAAACAATACATATTAGTTAAACTTACATATAGTTCAAAAATAATATTTTTTATAAAGAATTTATAAAGAACTTGCTTTTTTTTCTTTTCTTGATGTGTTATTAGTATTTTTGTTACTTGATCTCTTGTCAGTCATTTATTTATCAATCTGAAACTTGTACCATATCATTCATTACTATATTTATAAATAAATTGTCAACTTTTCAGGTAAAAAATAAATCTCAAGACACCGGTGCACCTTTCTTGATGCACACACCGCCACCGGTGCATGGGGGTATTACCAACGCACCGCAAAACAGTATAATAGACCGTACGGTGCATGGGGTACTATAAATGCATCGCACAAACAGTGTAATAGACCGTACGGTGCTATCCTCGTAACATGGAGCACCGGTGCCCTATTTCAGATATGACGCACTAGTTTAAAAAAATTGTTTTCAAATTTTTTATTACATAGTACTTTTATGGTGCACTTTATAATAAAGGGCATTGGTGCGCTAGGTTACGTAGGACACACCGATAAAAAAAAATCCATTTTTTCTAAAAATTCACGCAATGGCCGAATGGATTAGGATCCGACTATGCAAGTCATCCCGTGGGTTGGATGTCAATATAAAATGAAAAGCCCTAATTCTGAAATCATAGAAACAGGGAGAAGAAAGGGAAAAAATAAAAAAATGACAGGTTTAGGGTAAAAATGGATAAAACAGTAGAAAAATTTTAAAAACTACAGAAAAAGTAAAAAAAAATCAAATTTAATCACGAAATGGTTTGAAATTCTATGATACAGGCTTTGAATCACCAGAGGTTTGATTTCTGATTGTCTGAATACTTCTGTTTGAACGTATTTCACTGCTCCATAGTGCCCTCGTGCTCTCTTGCTCCAGGTATGTCTCGTACAAATATCTGGCTGAAAATTTTAGCAAAAATAGTGAAATAATGAAAAGTGCTTAGTATTTAAAGAATTATTTTATGAAATTAGATTTTCAAAAATATTTTTCCGCCCATTTTTGAATTTGCCAATTTTTTTTTCACTTAAAGAAAATAGAGTTGCGTTTTTTTTATTTGCGTTTATTCGTCCCCGGTGCATCACTTAATAGCACCGCACCGGTGTGTCTTTTTGTAACATCGGCACCGATGCGATTATATATACAGTAGCACCGATTTACAGTTAAGGCACCGAAATTACTTTTAGGTGTGTACACCAAAATTTAGTGAACTCCAACCACAGAAATTGAGAATTATAATTTTGTTTATTCTTGAGAATTAGAATTAGAATTAAAATTGAGAATTGGAATTAGATAAATTCTTGATGGAAATAATTATTCTTCCAATGCATTTTGTTTATTGCAGGAGGTCCCCACTGATTATGTGGAGAGAATGAAATGTGAGGCGTGTGAAGATGCAATACTATAGGGCCCAAGTGGGAAATTGTGGCATGTGAACCTGTTATAATTGGCACTTAACTATTTGCAACCAATATGTTTTAGAATATAATATGTAGATAGATGGATGGCCTGCCAGCAATTAGTACATATAATCTGCAGAAGGGTAATGTTATGGGAGCAATGCCAACGAGTCCTTCATTTTTCATTTGTTAGCAGAAGAAGACCGATTTTCAACTAGACGATGCAATTATTACATGTGGAGGCAATGGTTTCCAATAGAAAATAAGTATAGGGTTGAGCAGAGGAAAGACATTGCAAAATAGGCTATTACATTAGTTTTTCCAATGGGAAACCGATTTGCAGTGGAAATATGGTAGCTGCAAGTATCTATGCTTTTCTTCCCACATAAATGGTCACTAGATTTCCATTTATAATATAAGCAGAATTTTTACTAGTTTCATCCACAAGACCACAACTTAGACAAGTTAGAGATGCCATTCAGGTTCAATTGAAAGCCGAATATGTGATTTATGCGATGTCAGCTTTGCCGGTAAAAGTTTGTGTAAGCCAACCGAAGCTCAGACAATACTCCCAGCTGCTTTTAAATGCATTCTAGAGAATATTTTCCTTCATGGGACCTACCATCCCGATCAACAATGTCAATTGATATTTCTCTGTTGTCCTTAAGGGAATGAGAATCCTTCCCTTGATGGTGCCTCTTGGCTTTATCAACTGCCTTGATTGATCTTTCTCTGCCATCAACTCTGCTCTCCATTTCTCCATCATGGGACCTCTTAACCCTATCACCGACCTCAACCGAATGCTCTCTATCGGTCTCAACATGTACTCCTTTTGTACTTTGTCGAGCTCTATAGCCGTCTGCATCCCTGTAAGCGTCTTTGTCCATCTTTCTGTTTGAATCACTCATTTTCTCTGCTATAAAATTCTCAGCCGAAATTCGAACCCTCATCTTTTCAAACCCTCATCTCCTCGGAAAAATTCTTGCCAGCGATTCGAACCCTCCGCTGCTCCAATATTTCACTTTACAGAATAACCCTGTTCCGGTGCACGTTTTTTTATAGGCGCACCGAGGCAGTTTGTAAGATCGAGGTTTTCATTTTGGCGCGGTGTTTTATGACGCACCAGTGCGGAAGCATTCTGAAGCACCGGTGCATCGGAGTAATAAGACGCACCGGTGTGTGTTATGATGATAAGTGCACCAGATTGTATAAAGTTCTTTTTTTTGTAAGTAAGATCATAATAAAATAATGATAATTCTAAAGTACATGAATTTATTTGCATTATTTTCTAAACTTTATTATGTTACAAAAATTCATATTATTCTAGATTTATTATTTTACAATTATTTACACATTTACAAATTTAAATATTTTAATAAAATCATTTCACATTAATACAATTAAAATTTTACAAATATTTTACATACAATTAAAATCACAATTACAATTACAATTACATTTACAATTTTACAATTTCACATACAATTATGATTAGAATTAGAATTTTAATTTTAATTTTACATACAATTACATTTACATACAATTACATTTAGAATTTTACATACAATTAGAATTAGAATTAGAATTTGATGATTTTTCATATATAAAATTACAATTAAAATTACAATTACAATCATTTCACAATAAATTAAATATTACAATTACAATTAAAATTTTACATTAATTTTTTTACATACAATTACAGTTAAAATTAGAATTAGAATTAGAATTAGAATTAGAATTTTACAATTTCAAATACATTACGATTAGAATTAGAATTAGAATTTTAATTTTACATACAATTACATTTACAATTAAAATTTTACAATCAAAATCATTTCATAGTAATACAATTAAAATTTTACAAATATTTTACAATATACAATTAGAATTAGAATTGCATTTACAATTACAATTACAATTTTACAAATATTTTACATAGAATTGCAATTAAAATTACAATTACAAATACAATTACAATTTTAGAATTTTACATACAATTAGAACTACAATTACAATTTTACAATTTGTCATATATATAATTACAATTAAAATTACAATTACAATCATTTCACAATAAATTAAATATTACAATTATAATTAAATTTTTACATTAAATATTTTACATACAATTACAGTTAAAATTACAATTACATATACAAATACAATTTTACAATTTTACATACAATTAAAATTTATATTTAAATTACAATCACGACATAATATTTAATAAATATCATGGTCATTTAATATTAAATTAATTAATAAACATCACGAACATGATAACCATCGTACAAACATCATATTTGACTAAAAAACACATTCAAACATCAAATTAACATTATATATTAACATCATGAAAACACACACATCAAATATACATCTCATCTCAAATAACTCATGCTATCACATACACATCTATTTGCAAGCTAAACATTAAATGAACATATCTAACATGACCTAACAATATACACATCATGATGATCACCAAAATGTAAATTAAGTACAACTACAACATGAACATAAAATACATGGACCATATATATATATATATGAATAATGTTAAAAATATACAACTATAATATAAATGTAATGGATCAGCTGGTGGTAGTACAACATCAATAGCAGTACTAGTGGAGGCCTGCTCAGTCAATGGTGCAACCTCGATGGTCGATGGTCGAGCCTTCTCATGATCATGACTAGTACTGATGGATGGATCAGCTGGTGGTAGTACAAAATCAATATAAGGAGTACTAGTGGGGGCATGATTAGTCAATGGTGCAGCCTCGACACTCGATGATCCAGCCTGCTCATGATCATGACTACTACTGATGGATGCTGCAGGCTGTTGATGACTGGAGATGGCCGATGGTCCAACCTCATCTCCATGATGACTGCTAGATGCTAGTGGAGCCTCATGCTCATCAGGTGCGGCGCGAGGTGAACGATCATGGAGATGCTCGCAGACTGTCCATCACATGCTACGGCTCGACCACACCTATAATGTGCAACAATCCTCCTCAGTCGCATAACAACTGCTGTATCTCCTACGACATGGCGCATCAGGCTGTACCTGTCACGCGGCATGCCTCTCCACATCTGTATTACCCTATCATCAGCATGTATGTCTCTGTAATGAGCGGACCTGATGCCCACCTCAACAACAAATTCACTGAGTTGGTCACCCAACTCCATCCTGTATCGAGTATCAGGTCGACGACGCCTAGCAAAAGGCGGTACCGGCGCACTAGCATGAGGAGCATGTATCTCTCGACCGGCCTCCTGATCATGATCCTCAGCATCTGACATGTCCTGATCGTCATCAGGATCCACACCTGGATCATGGTGGTTCTGGCATCTCCTCGCCATCATAAGATCCAATGTATGCAAAATATATACAAGTACACAACAATAATTAGACAATTTCATTACACAATTTAATAAAAACAAGTTAAAGAACATGTTAGAATAAATATAAATAAAACAATAATATTACTTCTATCGTCTGGCGACTCATCATATGTCAATAGGATGTCGGCACACCCTCGCGAATCCAATCTAACATAAGGACAGGGGACCATAATGAAGGGATGCAGCTCGTCAACACTGGCTAGTAAGTTTAGTGCATCATGTGATATCCTGGCTGGAAACATAGTCTCTCCCCTCTTGGGCATCACCTACCCCCACATGTGCATTAAGGCCTCCAACATCGGCCTATGAGGCTGCAAAACAAAAGAAAGCCTCATCTCTGGAAACCTCTAAAAAAATAAACAAAATAGCTCTGAATCAAAAGGGAAGTTGACCCTCCCTTGTGCATGAGCATGACATCTATCTAAAGTCGCAGAAAACTGCTGCAAAAAAATGGAAGACCACCTAACAAGTCGTGGCTCGTGTACTAAATAATCAACATAATATAGAAGCGGGAAACTAATGTGTTTCTCATCACTGGTGTTGTGTGAAATGGTCAAAATGAGAAGTGAGAGGCACTGCACGTCCTGTCTACCAAATGCACCAATACGTAGCTGACCTCGAGGGACCTGAAACTTTGAAGGAGACAGTAGATCTACTCCAATGTATCTCTAGGAGTAAAATAACTGACTCCCTGCTACACAACTAGATGGAACCTCTGGGAACGAGGGAAAATCCACCACTCTCCTTGATAGCCCTGTAATGAAATAAATATCCTCCTCAGTGGATGTGTACCACTAATTAGGACCAACCTAGAAAGCCTGTCGGTGGGCATTCCACCTACGGATATGATGTCTCAAAAAGACACTATGGGACTTTAGGGAAGTAGCCTCCTCATAGAACTTGAGGAGGCCTACCTGCCTTAGGAGTCCCTAGGTATCTACTGTAATAGGGCGAGGGTACGCATCTCTCTCCCTCTCTTGTGCCTCCCACTGGTGAAGCATGTCATACTACTTTGCCTATTGTTACTGTTGTTCCTCCTCTTCTCTCTGAATCATTGACATATTATTGTTTTTTTTATTAAATAAGACATGTATTTAGGAATATACATATATAGTGTTTTTTGGAAAAAAAAAATAGACAAGTTGGTGCGCCACAAAAAAATTCATGCACTGGTTCTGGTGCAACTATTTTTTGTAGAGCACCGGAGGCGGTTCCCCAGATGACATAAAATGCACCATATGTGGTGCACCTAAAATTTTTTCAAGCCCCATTGACTAAGAGCGGTGCGTTGACTAAAATGTACGCCTTGGCGCATATATTAGTGTCAGCACCCCGACTTCCTGACAAATTACATAGTCAACGATGCAGTCTTTTACTTGGCTGCACCGTTGACCCTATCAGAATGTTGAATGCGGTGTGCTGACAGATATCAGGACAAATATATCCATCAATTCACACCGTTGCGATTCCCATGGTTAATGGTGTGCCTAGCTAAATGACCGCACCGCAATTTTTTTTTTAATTTCAAAATAATGCAGGGCTCTTTTCGGTATGGCCCCAGAAATAGTGCGGATAACGTTAGCACCAATAGCGGTGCAGCCTGTAAATTTTACAGGCAACACCGCTTACCGGTGCGACCCGAACGGATCATGCACGCCATGTGACAAGTATTTTTTTTTTCTTTTTTAATGGTTAATTTTAAGGTTATTTCAAATTCTAATCCACTAGAAATCTTAATTATGGAAAAACTAGAAAAATACCTGTACGTTTTGTCGTCGAGGAGGCATATTGGCTGTAGAATTCGCAAAAGAAAATTTTCCCACTATTTTGCAAAATGAAAGCTGGATATTGGTGGATAATGCACAGACACAGTGCGTGCAATGGGTGAAAGGGGAGCACCGATTTCAGGGCAGCTCAGAGAAGGAGATATTGCATCGGTGTTTGAGAGCTCTAAAGTACTGAGAAAAGTGAAAAATGCGGTTTTTTGGTTGTAATTTTTCTTTATATTTAACCCTGTTCCGATGCGCGCGGTTTTATAGGTGCACCGGTACAATTTCTTAAGAACACACAGGGTAGTTTCAGATTTGGAGCGTTGTTTTATGATGCACCAGGGTGGTTACTTAACACCGCGTCGGGCTGTTTCAGTTTTGGTGCGGTGTTTTATGGCACACCGGGAGGTAATAGTCATGAAGCACCGGTGCTTTACAGTAATAGGACGCATCGAGTGTGTGTGTATAGAGCACAGAGTGTTTGACGTGCCAATGTTTTGTGCGACTGGTGCTTTCTCTTGTAGAACACACCGATGATTGAGAGGTGAAAAATGCGGTTTTTTGGCTGTAATTTTTTTTATTTAACCCTTTTTCGGTGCACGTGTTTTATAGGTGCACCAATGTTGTTTTAGATGAATGCACTGGTGCTGTTTTAGACGAATGCACCGGTCTGCTTCTGTTTTGGTGCAATTTTTTATGATACACCGGTGCGGAAGAGTTTGTGCACACCAGTGCCTTCTCTTGTAGAGCGTACAGGTAATTGAGAGCTCTAAAGAACTGAAAAAAGTGAAAAAGCCAGTTGTTTTGCCGTAAATTTTTTTAACCCTTTTTCGATGCACGTGCTTTATAGGTGTACCAGTGATGTTTCTTACGAATGCACCGATCATTTTGTGTTTTGGCGCATTGTTTTATGATGCACCGGTGTTGGTTCTTAATATCGCACTGGGCATTTTCAGTTTTGGCGTGGTGTTTTATGATGCATCGACACAGAATATTTGTGAAGCACTAGTGCTATATAGTAATAAAATGTACCAGGTGGGTGTGTACAGAGCACATGGTGTCTGGTGTGCCAATTTGTTTTGTGTACCGGTGCTTTCTCCTGTAAGGAGCACCAGTGTAATGTTGAATGATAAGCACACCGAACGGAAAACATCTGCAAAACCCTCTGCCCGCCAACCTCTTCTATTAACCTACGCTAGGAACATGTGTATGTGGTATTTTTATAAGGGGTTCCTCAAAAACATCCACTATAGGGTCTTTTCCTTGTAGTGGAAACTCTTGACAATCAATATGAATTGCTTCTTGAGCCACATAAAGGATCAATTTTTGACATTCTTGTTATACATGAGGTAGTTGTTGCATATGAAAATCTTCAAGAATATTCAAAGTCCTTTTTTGCGTATGATGAGAATAAGTATATCTAAAAAATTGTTGCTATTTCACTTGAGAATGATCTTAAATTTGACTACATAAAACATGGACAACCAACAGTTATGGATGGAACTTCCATTTTTCCTTGTGTCCATCAACAAGAAGGAAATATTCTTGATTTTTGTGATTATTTTGCATCTATATTGAAAAATTTAGAGAATGAGAAATGTGTAGTATTCTTGGAATTATTTAGTGGATTTAGCTTCTGAAAATGCAGAAATTTTGAATTTCGGTTCAGATTTCACGTTTTTTGGCCATCTCTCAAATTTTCCTTTTTGTCCGAGGAGAATGAAAGCCAAAAGCAATCAAGTAATTATTTTCTTGATTGGCTACTTTTGAAGGAGAATTCACATGATTTTTGAGGTATCCTCATTAGATTAGAAGAGAGAATGGTGTGAAATAAGCTTGTTGGGCAAGCATGTTGGAATCACAATTTCCATTACACCAAAACCTGTAGGTGGTAGTAAACGGACACATTGCCAGAGTTAACGGATCCTCGAGAGGTGGTTAAGCACATGTCACAAAACACATGGGGAGCATTGGATTATCCAATGCCTAACAATCTCCCCCCTGGCATGAGTCAGGTGTGATTAAAACTCAAAAGCTTTGGCTATGATGCCACTTATTGGAATAACGATTTCCATTACACCAAAACCTGCAGCTGTTAGTAAATGGATGCATTGCTAGAATTAATAGACCCTTGAGAGGAGGTTAAGCAAATGTCACTAAATACACGGGGAGCTTCAATTCCCAAAAAAACATCCTTTAAGTTTGGTTTTGATACATTATTTTAGTAGTTTGGTTTTAGTTTTAAAATTGCAATAGTATTCATTATCAACAATTCTTAGTTTGGAATTTAGTATGACACTTCTTCAATTTAAAATGTCAGCTTGCAACAATGCACACTTTTTATTTTCAGTGTGTTTGGTCATAGGTAAGTTTGTAGGTTGTAAGTGGTAGAAGCCTAATGGATCATACTATTAGTCTATAGTGTTATTTGGAACCTCACAGGTAGGATCTCATCCCCATTGGAGCCAATGTTAGAGTCCTATGCTATAGTAATCAAAGTTAGGTTTGATATTTTTATCATTTGGTTCAATTTGTAAAAGTGTTGCTATGATATCATAGAGATAAAGTCCTTAGTTTTGGTGAAAAGTGTGAGATCAAGTCTTCAGTGTGAATTTATGACAAGAAATATTAAATTTTTGGAGTGGTGAAAGAAATTAAGTCATCAATTTCTTAAAAAGTGTAGGTTTAGTAAGTATATGGTTAATGTGTCATCAGAGTCATGGATAAAGGTAATAGTGGGTTTGGTTTTTCATAATGGGGACAAATTAGTGGTGTCTTCTCAGTCAGTTACATAGTTAAATTATATTCAATGTCATATCCTTGTCACCACTTGCAAGTGCGAAAGGTGTAACATTTTTGTTGCACTTCTGCAAATCGACGGTTTTGTCGCCGTCACAACCACCTCCAAGTTTCAAATTTTTATTTTATGGAATTATTCATGGTGTGTGCTATTTAATTCATATTTAACAGTCAAGGAGAGCATCCAGATGGTTTTTCAACCTTCATATCTTTTAACCCGTTGCACTTTCCTTGTTGCGACTATATTCTAGTGAATTTGTTGTGTTGATCTGGTGCTAAAAACTATGCTCGAAAATGAAAGCTCTTGGAATGGTGTGTAAAATTAATGAACTTGTAGATCTTGTTGTCCTGAATTTGACACATTTTTTTCACGAAAAACCAACACCGTATGCTCCTGGAAATGATTTTTGATAGATTTCGCAAGCATGCAAAATTCTATGCAGGGCTACCGAGTCAGCAGTCTGTAATGCTGATGTGGCATGATGACTGGACCATTGATCGTCGACCGTTGACTATAAATTAATGGGATAATCAGAATGTGTCACTTTTCGTTTGCAAATTGGTTATCAGAATGCACCACTTGTCATTTGTATATTGGTTGTAATTTGGGGCTATTTTATTGGTTTATTGACAAGCTAATGAGAGGCCGCCACATGGCTAAAATTTTCATAAGGGTCAATGTGAGGTCAGTTGAGTTTGAACCCACAACCTTCCACCAAAAATCTGCATGCCCTATCAATACACCATCACAATGTTACTTAACATTCTTATGTTAAAAAATGTATTTAAATTTGAATGGCGTTGTTTTAAATTTTTTAATATTAATTATTTCGGGCCATGTCATCTATGATTTATAAGTCGGTTTTAAGATGTTATTAGGAATTTAAACCATCCCAAAATTTGCGCCAGAATTGGGTTTATTTTTACCTCAATTAGTGAAAAATAGGGTGAAATTGTAGGTCAATTGGCCGAACTTGGCGAATTTGTGGGTCAACTAGCAGCAAAAATATGGGAAGCTCATAACTTTCTCAGTTTTTATCATTTTTGGGAGTAGAAAGAGGCTAAACATGGGTTTTTGATAGCTCTGAATTTTTTGGATTAGGTATTTAATGCATTTGAGTAATATAAATGTATGTAAACACCATTTTTTAGCATAATGAAACAAGCCCAACGATTGAAAGCTAGACCAAGAGATGTAGCCTAGGAGGGGTGAAATCCTTCAATAATTTCTTCTGTGTGTTTACTGTTATGGTGATATTCTCTTATGTTTTTTTGAAAAAAATCAATTTAAAGTTCATGTTTATTTATTTAAAAATTTAATAAAAGATGTTTAAAACACTAATTGAATCACTTGCAAAATTTCACATATCGCAAGAAAATTTCAAATACAGATTAAGTTTGTTATCAGAGCAGGTTTTCTTTATTGTTGTGAGGGTTTAATTTTTTTCAAGTGTATTTGATTCTTACTAGGTTGAGTCTCAAGATAGGAGAAGGAAGGCTTGTGGTTGCAAGTCCTTAAGTTAGGTCAAGGACAATGAGAGAAAGTTTTCCACAATATCCACCGCAAATTTACTTCAAATTGTAGTTGAAGCTTCAACGACTATGCCACATGAAGAGGAGACTGAAAATATGTCAGAGGATGAAAATTATTTTAGGAAATCATTATTTGATATGACAAGAATGGTGAAAG
This sequence comes from Pinus albicaulis, assembly GCA_034641835.2. Lineage (NCBI taxonomy): Eukaryota > Viridiplantae > Streptophyta > Pinopsida > Pinales > Pinaceae > Pinus > Pinus albicaulis. The sequence continues at coordinate 1,164,176,400 of CM076579.1, read as the reverse complement.
TTCTCTATGAGAAGAGAACCACAAGGATGCAAGCTGAGAGCTCCAATATTCCAAAGGGATATAAGTCTTCAAAAGGAGAAGAAAAAGATGGATACAAGCCTCAGAAAGGTAACGGGAATGGTGAAAAACCACCTTTGACACCACCATTATCCTCACCACCATCCTCACCACCATCTTCACCATCATCGTCTTCCACAACAAACCCTTAACAAACACCTCCACAATCTCCAAGAGGTCATGGTAAAACTCCATTTTTTAAGCTTGACATTAAGTTTGATTTTATTATGTATGATGGAGAGGTAGATGGTGAAATATTAGACAATTGGGTACGTCAGCTTGAAGTGTATTGCAAGATAAAAGGAATCAAGGACAATGAAACCAAGATTCAAATTGCTTCATTGAGATTGGAAAGAAGAACACTTATTCGGTGGGAAGCCAAAACTCAAGAGGACATGAAGAAACATGGTAAGGTCTTAAACTCTTGGAATGATTTTGTTGCCACCTTGAGAAGACAATTTTATCCATTAGCATACATGAAAAAGTCTATAATGGACTGGAAAAACTTTAGGCAAGGTAAATGACAAATTTTTCAAAGTTACACTCAAGAGTTTAGGAGAAGAGCTCTAATTTTTGGTGTAGATTTCACATCTCAGGAAATTTTTTTAAATACATTGGAGGTTTGCATAGTTACATAAGACATACAATTCTCATGTTTGATCCTTAAAATTTATACGAAGTATGTGTACAAGCCACACATATAGAGGCGAGAGGGAAACATGTTTTAGAGTAGACAAGTGAGGATACCTTTGAGTCTGAAGTGAAAGGAAAGGGTAAGTTCAAGGGTAAAGGTGAGAAGAATGCTTCCATAAATATGGTGAAAGAAAAAATCACATGGAAACATTGTTCCAAAGATGGACATGATGAGGATCATTGCTGGAAACTTCATCCAGAGATAAGACCCAACAAGCTTAAAAAGAAGGAGAAGGAGAAGACAAGTGCAACAATAACACATGATTTAAGTTCTGATTCCGAAGATGAAACAAATATTGGAGCCATGAGTTTGAAATGTAAGGACATTGCAAGTAATATTTCTTCAATTTGTCAAAATAGTACTCAAGATGATGAAATGAGAATTGAGATTTTCCATGTTAGAGTTATTTCAAAGCATACCAATATTGAAACCCTATTTGATAGTGGTTCACAAGAAAATCTTATTTCGGAAGACTTATTCAAGAAGTTGAATTTAGAGACAATTCCTAGTGCAAAGTCTTATCCTTTAGGTTGGATATGTAAGAATTAAAATTTGCAAGTGACAAAGAAGTGCATACTTAGATTTTCAATCACTGCAAACTTTCTTGATGAAGTTGAACTTTTTGTTGTTCCGCTTGATATTTCTGGTATTTCTTTAGGTAGCCCATATATTTATGATAGGAGAGAAATATTCCATCGTCATGAGAATACGTATCAGTTGTTCAAGAATGGGATTGAGTACATTGTTAGAGCACATAGTAAGAAGATGAATTCATCTTTTATGCATGCTAGACAAATGAAGAGAATTGTGAATGCTAGTCAGAATTTTTCTTTGTTAATGTTTATGCATCAAGATGTTGTGAATGAGGCCTTTCAAGGTTATGCATCAAATGAAAATTTTGATTTCATTGAGGTTTCTAATAGTTTTAATAAGTTGTTTCATAACTCTAACATGTTTCCTTCTAAAACAGGTAAACAACATGAGAAAAAGTTGTAGTAGCATCCATCATTGTTGAACAGTGATGTGAGAAAAATGCTAGTGCTAAAGGGTGCAAAGGTAAAAGATAAATTTCCAAAGAAAATTGAAAAACAAGGCATAGGTTCCATAGGTTCTTCTTGGGGCTTTTAAAATGGTACATGGAAATGAAAAATACACTTGGTTAAGAGTTGAGCCAAGTACTAGGCAAGGCAAGCTAAACATCGTCATGTCGATAATGTTCGAGGTGAGAATAATTTCAAGTTGTTTAAGTTTACTTTGATTGACAACTGAGGAGGGACCATGTTGGTCTCTTCAAGGAAAATTATTTGTTCTGCAAATTTTTGGAAATTGGAACAAGATGGTATCTACAACAAGAAGATAGGGTCTCTAGAATCAGTGGAATATGCCAGTTTTGATGAAAATATCAAATTGTTGAATTCAGTAAATTTCTAGTGGATTTAGACTGGAAGGGTGAGGGGGTTGTACCCTCATCCAAATGTTCAGTAATAACAGAGATTTTGGGGTTCAAAAGCTTCCAGTGGGGAGGAGTGATTCGGTCCTAAGAGATATGCTAAAAAAAATAAGTTATTGGAATTATGTGGAACCTAAATGAATGCATAGATCTCATTGTTATGAATCTAACACAATTCATTTCGAGAAAAACTGTCACCGTATGCTCCCGAAAATGAGTTATGATCGATGTTGGTTCATTAAGGTGACTATTATAGGCAACCTCTATGCTTCCAATTCAATTTTCAACCCAGGGTAAGTCTTCTTATTTCAAGGGTGCGAGCACAATATATGCGAGTTACATCGAGAATATATACTCTATATTACTATGAAGAAGATCAAATAATTCTCGAAGTTCAATAAAATCAAAAGGAAATGGGATTGTAAATTACCGTTAAATATCTTGTCTAAATAAGCTTAGAGATAATAACCTATGATTGAACAACACACTCGATGAATTGAATAGAACTCCTACTGAATGGAACAAAAAACTCAACGAATTGAACAACAGTTTCTTATTTAATTTTGCAATGGAATTCTCTTGCAACTAACTAGCTAACATTCTTCTGTATTACGCAGAATAAGAAATCCTATAATACTGATGGAAAGATATAATTCTTAGCGACATAAAGCATTGAACATAGATCATGCTAAAGCTTATAAACAGATATAAATGAATTGAGGAAATGATGAAAATGTCTAATAGTCACAGACCATTACTGCAAACCGGAAAACATGAGTAATAAACTATCTTACTGGCATAGGAAACTTCAACATCATAGGTGTAGAAGTTAACAAGTAGAAAGATATCTCACAGAATGCATCAGATAACTGAACATAGATTCTGTAATTAACGTACAATACAGAGGTGAGCGCGGAAACTCCCAGGGCTAGGCCCAAACAACCAGAAGGCCAACGCGATGGAAAACTCAGGAAATGACTATTCAAAATACCAAAATTCTTTATTAAAATGGTTAAGACATGAATACAACTGGAAAGTTTTGTCCTAATGTGCATATTACAGAAGATAATTCTTATTCCACCTTTTCTCATCCATCTTTGGCCTTTTTAAAGGCGATTTCATTCAGTGGAATGGTATTTTCCAAAGGACAGCCCATTGCTCGTGGCTATCATTTGAGTTCTTCATACGTGGATCTGTCTCTCCGACTTCCGCTCATCCTTGGGGGTCATTGTGATGTCGTGTTCTTTGTCTGTCAACTGTCTTTTGTTCATCATCAATTCAACTACCTTATTTTCCTGTGAATAAAGATGAAATAAGTGAAATCCTTGTTGTTTAAACACGCTTCTTACCATTTGTCTATTTGTCCTGATTTTTCATTAACCCTCCTTTCATTTACTGTTAAGATGAGAAAAATTATAAAAGTGTATGATATCTCGAAGTAAAGGTAGGGTGAAAATGTACCTTAATTCTGACCCAACATACTCCCCTGCTTACCTATTTCCAGGTCCTCATGCAAACAAATGGTTGAGGTGTAACTGGGTTAGGGAATAGATAGGGTAAACTTCTTCCTTGTATGCTCTCAAACCCTGTTTCTGTATAATTCTTGCAAAGGAAATGTTTGTGTGCCCTTCTGGCAGTTCATAGTCATGATCATAACCATCAGGGGGGTACCAGATGAGAGGGCATCTATGCCTATACCCTAACCATGCAAGATCCATGTTGAAGACAAGGTTGCATATAAAAGGAATTTGGAGGCGGTCGCTTTGAAGTTTCTCTAGCCAAATTGCTGCCTATTTTTCACATTGTTCGTGGAGGCCATCCACCTTTGTTTGGCTGTTTACAGGGCTGGTTCCTGAATGTCTTCGAAATACTCCCACCCATGTTGTATAATGTATTTATGGATGGGTCCCAGCTTAGTCCTTACCCCCTTTCTTCGCATGAAATTCTTGTGTTGGATGAACATCTGCAGGGGTTTAGTAGGCTCTCCTCTAACCCACAGGTCTAGGCTGTGTTCTCTCTTATGGAAAATTTTATAGGCTTTGACCCAATTAATCTGGTTCTTAGAAAAAGAGAGGAAGGCCTGGAACTGAATATCTCATATAAAGGGACTATGGTTGTTGTCTCTGTCCTCTTCTAGAAATAATTTGTGCATGTAAAGTTGACATAAAAGGTGTTGGACCTGTTCATCTTGATCATTGCAGCAATGAACAAATTCCTCTATAATTTTGAAATTTGTGGGCTTCCTTGCCCTGACAGCCTTGATCTTCAGTAGTAAATATCATTCTAATAGGAATAGGGCATAGTTGGTGATTGGTGCCCTGCATGTTAGTGCATCAAAATACAGAGAGAAAATCATGGTGATTTTTTTCTTGGCTTGATCCACCTGGTCCTATGCCTTTTTTACCTTTTCCTACTCTTCTTTGAGCTGAGAAAATGTTTCATCTTTTGTGGTAGAAATGTTTGTGAATTTCTTTAGCAGTGCCTAATACTCTTGTGTGGGTACTACTTCCGTTTTTCACTGTGCCAACTCATGCTGTGTTCGAATTAATTCATTATACCATTTTTGATTGACAACTCTTTCAACTAGAGGTGCATAGGTAGGGGTTTCCTCCATTTGGGTTTCCTTTTCTTTGGTGAATTCCTGCCTAGTTTGAACAAAGGCTTCGGTAGTGTCCACCAGGTTTGTTTGTACCTCAATCTCAATGGTTCTTGCCAAGTCGTCTGCATCTCAACCTCAACAGTATCTGCTAGGTCAGTCTCCATCTCAGCCTCAACAGTATCTAACAAATTGGTGACTAATTCTGTTTGGGTTTTTGCGGTGGTCAATTCTTTCTTAGGCTTCCGGGCCTTGTTTACCTCTTTCAACTACTTCCTGAAATTTTTTACCATTTTCCTTAACCTCTTACAGGTTCTGCTTAATTTCTTGAACTTCTTTTCAACTAAATTTTCTTCTGGTCTAGTTTCAACAGGGGATAGAGGAGCAGCAACCTCTTTTTCAGGGATGGTGGTGTCAATTTCAGGTTTGCTTTTGATGGTGTTTTCTACCTGTACTTTAGAGTTTACCTCAGCACAATGGTCCTGGCTGGGTGAGACAATATTCCCCTCAGGTGTCAGAGGAGTTGTTTCCATGCTTGCATTTTGTTCCAAGGAGATTGTATCTCCTGACTGATTTTTGGATTTGGCTACCTCTTCTGCATGCTCCTCCTCATTCGCTCCATCACTCTCAAGAGGAGATAAGGTCCTAAAAGCCTGTGATTCCTCTTGATGGGGTAATATCTTAGTGTGGCCAGAGCTACTGGTAGTGGAAGATTGGTCTAATGGTTCTTCTTGTTCTTCATCTTGCTCAGACGAGCTTTTAGTTTCATGGATGCCCTCATTTGCTCTAGGAATCGAGCCATCTCTTCCTTATAATATTGTAATGGCATGTTTTGAGGGCTTGAGGGTAGTGAGTGGGATGTCCCTGTCTCCTCTAGTAATTCCAAGGTTTCTTGTTGTAAATGCAGTCTTTTGGACTGCCTTTTATTGCTTAGTTCTGAAGTTGAGGGATGGGTCCTTTTCCTTCTAGGCATGTTCATTCTAGGGAGCTCAATTTCGATCCCCACAAGGTTTTCCTTAGGTGCTCGCGTGGCCGGGTTAACAAATTTTTCCCAGGATATATGCTGCTTGCCCAACTCATGCATGGTGATTAATTTGGTTAAACCGTGGTGACTGATGACTGCTTGAGGGTTTTTAGATTTTTTTTATTTGAACAACAGTGTCATGTAATATATAATTTAAGAAAGCAAGCAGATTAACTGAAATATTTTGTTTAAGCACAGCTAATAGTTTGAGTTGACGGGGTTCTACAACGTCTTCACATCCATCACATGTGATGAATCTCTGGATGAATGTCGTCAGTTTTTATCATTGTTGATGTAGAGAGGTAGGGTTAATCCCTTTTCCTTTTCGCTCCAATGGCTCTTATGGATCCTGCTATGCTGCGACTGCCTCTTGTAAGAGAAGGTGTTCTTCTGTCCATCTCTCTCCTTTTTCTGGTATTCTGGAGACTTCAGCAATAATATCTTTTGTGATCGGTATAATCCTCCCCTTGAGCCTGGTCTTTCTCTCCTGTAGGTTTTGAAAGAACTCAATTGCTATATTTGTATCAAATCCTTGTAATCTATGTAAATATGGCAGTGAACTAGCTTGCTGGAGGATAGTGCTAGGTGCATCTGAAATCAGGAAGTTCGATGGTTCATTCCAAAGAGAGTTTCCTCCCATGGCTGATGCGTTTTATTGAGCTAATTTCTCCTTCTGATTGTGTTCTCTTTCGACTTTTTTGTTTAGAATGAACACTATATGCAAGAGAAATGGAAATTGCAGCCTTCTGTAGTTAACTTCATACCATAATTGTGATAATGCTTTGGTCTTATCAATGTATCCAACATTATTTGTGCAGGAAATTCGCATGCTTGCTATTTATGAATAATTACACCCCCTCTCTCGGATTAAGGGCATCCACGTCCTCAAGTACAAGAGAGATTTGATCAATCATGAATGCATACGGGGGAAATGTCAGGGTTCAGTAATCATAGTCTGTACGCGAGAACAAAGGCCATGGCTTTGGATCTCAAGGAAAGAGAAGTGATTGAGTAATTATGAGTGCATGCAATGTAAAAGTCAGATTTGGAAGTTGTCATAATTGTATCTCATGTGGAAGTGACCGGAGAGGGGGAGAAAGCAGTATAGCTATTGTTATGATAGGATTTCATTCTTTAATGGTAAAGTGTGATGGCAGTATGACCGAGATAAGTAATGATTGGTGTCGTCATCTTGAAGTTCAAACATGTAAGCATAGCTCGTTTATAGTTTCTTATGTGGTAGAATAGTATTATCACTAATTCGAGTAGTGGATTTATGCTAAGAATGGAAGAAAAATAGGAGATAAGGTATATGTAAGAATAATTGGTTATCATTGAAACATACTCTCATACCATAAGCAGAGCCACTGCTGCCAGCAGGCATCTCGACAGGGTTGCAATTTTAATGTGAAAAATGAGCCAGGATCCTTTATGTGAAAGTAGTTATTCTGCAAATTTTGTGGAGAGATCACCATGCTGGTATGATAGCCAGATAGCCATAGTACCACTCACTAGAGTTGTAGCAAAGTGATCAATCCATCTCATGATGATACCTCCTGGCCTTCAAGCAGTTCTGAAGGTCATTACCCTGGTGTGGTGGCCATTGTGGGCATGTCACTTGTTAAACTCTTATGAACATGGTAGGTTGGCTTGTGATGAGACCCCCTATCCTCTCTTGAAAATTTTCATATTAACATAGTACTTCTTTTTGAAACATAGGCATTTTGATTTATGAGGAGGTCACTGTGCTGGTATGATGGCCAGATAGTCACAATGCCATTCACTATGATTGTAATAGAGTGATTAGGATGACTCGTGATGAGACCTCCTATCCTTTAAGTAGGTGAGAAGGTCATTACCCTGGTGTGATGGCCATTGTGGGCATGTCACTTGCTAAACCCTTATGATCATGGTAGGCTGGCTCATGATGAGACGCCCTATCCTCTCTTAAAAATTTGCATGTAAACATAATTATTCTTTACACATGAAGGGAGTCTCATTAAATCCTTAAGAGTTAGGGATGGTGCGAGAAGTAAAAAAAATTCCAATACAACTAATACCCCTTATTCCTATTTCTTTATATCAAAGGGAAATACTACTCAAAAGTGCAGAAAGATATACCATCATAAGATCATGTATTGTATGATAACATATTTTAGTTGCAAATGAATTAGCCCTTCATTGCATATATGTACAATGTCAACTTCCAAGTTAGAGATTATAGTGACAAAGGATCATCATATTAGTAATTTTACTACTTTCCTCTTCTCTTCAACTACCAATTCCTACTCAGAGATGTATTTTATAGCTAGGGTGTAGATAGAGTAGAGGATATAGAAAAAGGAAAGAAGGGTCGTTCTTCTTTAAAGGGAGGGAAAAAATCAGTTGTTCAATCCCTTTGAACATCAACTGTTCAATTATATCGTCATTCAAAGGTTTGAACAGTAAAAAAAAGAAAAAACCTGAACATGGCTATCTAATTTGATTGAACAATAGCTATTCAATTGGATTGAACAACAACCATTCAAAGACTTGAAAAGCAAGGAAAATAAAAAAATGAAAAAAACACAGTTGTTCAATCCGATTGAACAACAGTTGTTCAATTGGATTTAGCAACAGTCGTTGAAAGAATTTGAACAAAAAGGAAAAATAAAAGCGCAAAAACACGGTTGTTCAAATAATTTGAACAATAAGGAAAAATAAAAACACAAAAACACGGTTGTTCAATCCTTTTGAACAATAGTTGTTCAATTGGATTGAACAAAAGAAGTTCAAAGAATTTGAACAACAAGGAAAAACAAAAATGCAAAAAAATAGTTGTTCAATTGGATTGAACAAAAGAAGTTCAAAGAATTTGAACAACAAGGAAAAACAAAAATGCAAAAACATGGTTGTTGAATCCAATTGAACAACAATTGTTCAATTGGATTGAACAACATCTTTTCAATTGTATTGAACAACAATAGTTCAAAGAATTTGAACAACAAGGACAAATAAAAACACAAGAGGATGAGAAAAAGGGTACAATTGTGAGCATGAAGAGCGTACAAAAAAATAAGAAACTAGGAATTGCAAGGAGATTATATAAATTATTTAAAAATGAAGGTAGCAAACTCTCATGAACTTGAGGTTGTGGGGTTATCACCCCCTTCTACCACAACTTGGATGGTGGGATTGTTTCATACCTGCTGGCAGAAATAATCCTTTGTGAGAGGTTTGTGATAGAGGTGTACTTTGTGCCCATTGAATTGAAATGTAGAACCAGACCCATCTATGGCGGTCAAGGTGAGGGTATCATTTTTATGTACTTCTTGGATTTCGTATCGACTGAGCCATACCTTGTCTGCAATTTTCCCAGAAAATCTTGGAATCTGGATTCATAGAGAAGTGCCCAATCTCTTTTCTGGAATGTATTCCTTTTGATGAGGTTGTCATGCCACTTAGTTCGCTGTTGTTGTATGATTGTTCTGCGTTGTAGAGCTAGTAGTCGTGTTTCATCCAATTCATTTATCTGCTGGAGTCTTTTAATTTGGGCCTCTGTCAAGTCCAACTCTACTTCCTGGGCTGTCCTCAGAGTCTTGACTTTGAATTCAATGGGAAAAATATGCTCTCTTCTAAATACTAGATGATACAGAGAATATCTAGTGGTGTTTTTCCTTGTTGTGCGATAATCCCATAGGGCCTTTGGAAGTCTAGTGGCCTAGTCTCGGTGATGTGATGATACCGTTTTAGTAAGGATTGCCTCAAGGACATTGTTGGTGCTTTTGAAATATCTGTTCACCTGCGGGTGGTAAGGAGATGTGACTCTGTGGATGATGTGGTGATTCCTTAGAGTGGTTGTGATTTTATTACCTATGAACTATGCCCCTCCATTGGTTATCACTTCCTGTGGTAAACCATATCACACAAATAGCTCGAACAAAAAGTTAATCATAGATTCCTTTGTGGCTCTTGATAAGGCTATTGTTTCCACCCATTTCGTTACATAGTCTATGGAAACCAGTATGCAGTTTTTCTGATTCGATGGCGCATTGAACAACCCAACGAATTCTAGTGCCCACCGTTCAAACGGTTCTATTACCAATTGTGGTTGTAGTGGCATTTCGTCTCCTTGGCCTGGGAAACCCATTCCTTGGCAACTATCATAGGCTTGGACATATTTTTTTGCATCTTTGAAGATTATAGGCCAATAATAACCCAATTTTAATACTTTCTTTCCCGTCCTGCGATCTCTGAAGTGGCCACCACATGGTTCATTGTGACAGTTCCATATGATATCATAGATCTTGTCTTCCCGGATGCATCTACGTATATGCATGTCAGCCCCTATGTGGAAGAGGTATCCACTAATCCAGGAGAACCTGGCACTGCGTTGTACAATTAGCTTCCATTCCCTTGATGTTAAATGCTTGGGAAGTTTCCCTACTGCCAAGTAATTTGCTACGTCTGCATACCATGGCGTTTTTACTGCTACAACAAACATATGTTCATCAGGAAACCAATCGTTGACTACTAGTGTGTCATCTGTATTTGGAACTCTGGATAGGAATTCTGCGACCACGTTTTCTTTTCCTAGGTGGTACTTGATGGTTATGTCAAAATTCCTACAAAATAAACAACCAACGAGTTATTATCCCATTTGTGATTGGTTTATTGGCTAGATATTTAATGGCAGAATGATCAGTATACAATAGTACTTAATAGCCAATTATATAATGTCTAAACTTATTAATAGCATAAATGACAGCTAGGAACTCTTTTTCTGTCACTCTATAGTTTAATTCAGCAGGAGTAAGATTTTTACTGATATAATAAATAACATAGGGCTTTTTGTCTTCTTCTTGACCAAGAACTACCCCTATCCCTGTATCAGATGCATCTGAAGAAATGTGAAAAGGTAGCTCCCAGTTAGGACTGTGTAAGATTGGTGATGTCAAGGCCAGTCTCTTTAAATCTGCAAAAGCACTGTCACATTTATCAGACCAATGGAATTCAACGTTTCCAGTCAATGCATAAAAAGGTGCAGAAATTTGTGAGAAATTGTTTATAAACCTACGATAATACCCTGCATACCCTAGAAAACTACACACCTCTATCTATGTGCAAGGTGTGGCTAATAATAGGATTACCTCTATTTTTTCCAGGTCTACCTGTATTCCTGCTGCAGAGATATAGTGCCCTAGGATTACTCCTTCAGTCATCATCATGTGGCACTTTTCATGGCTTAGGAATAACCTGGTAGCGATACATCATTCCAATACCTTTTCTAGCATTTCTAATGCTTGATCAAAGTCATCACCATATGAGGTGAATTCGTCCATGTAAATTTCAAGCCCCTCATTTATTAAATAAAAAAAAATGCTGAGTATAGCTCTTTGAAAGGTTGTTGGGGCATTGCATAGTCCGAATGGTAGCACCCTGTAGGAAAATGTACCCATGGGCAGGTAAAGGTCATTTTATCCTGGTCTTCGGGGGCTATTTGGATTTGATTGTAACTACTGAATCCTTCAAGAAAAGAAAAGAAACACTTCCCTACCAATGTATCTAAGACCTGATCAATAAAAGGGAGGGGGAAGTGGTCCTTTTGTGTCACCTTATTCAATTCTCGATAATCCACACAGATTCTCCATTTTCCATTCTTTTTAGGGACGACTACGAAAGGGGAGACCCACTTGCTATTTGAAATAGGATAAATAAAATTCACGTCCAACAGCTTTTCCAGTTCCTCTTTTACAACATCTTTTACATGAGGGTTTAACCTATGCTGGGGTTACCGAATAGGTCGAGCCTCCTTGTCAGTATAAATGTGATGGGTGCATAGTTGGGGGTATATGCCCTTCATCTCTAGGTAGTCTCAAGAAAATGCTGTCTGATACTTCTATAACACTTTTATGAGCTTATGCCTTTGGTCACTATCCAGATTGCCATTGATATTCAAAATTTTCCCTGGCTCAATCTCAACGAGTATGTTGTTGCATACAATGGTTGTAGGTATATGTTGATCATCAAGGTTTGTCAAGATATCTTCTTGTGTTTCATCTTCAAGAACTGTTTTTAGCATTTGGAATTTCAAGTTTCCAGATGTAGGTGGCTGATTCATAAGGTTATTGATTAGATGATCTTCATTTTGATCCTTAAATTCAAGAGCTTCAATTAATGTTAGAGGTGGAAGGATATTTTTCTCCCAATATGTATGTGGATGCTAGTGAATCTATGCCATGGGTAAACTTGTTTTGGTAGGCAGGTAAATGATAATGTTATTTATGGAATCTCCCCTAGCAATAGTCATGCTACCTGTCCAGCAGCCTATGTAAGCATCGGTTGTTGGCAACCAAGGCTATCCAAGAATCAAGGGGTATCTTCCCATTCAATTCTTTGGGTTAATAACTAAGAAATCAGCCATATACTCCCATAAGTCTACAGAAACCAGGATGTCCTACAATATTCCTTCTGGCCTAAGAACAGACCTGTCAGCGAGTTCCAATAGTGTAGCTATGGGTTCTAACGATGATATGCCTAGAGTTTCGCAGGACCCTGTAGTTAAGATGTTAATGGCCACCCCTAAGTCGATCACTGTGTTTGGAAAGGAGTGGTCGGATATTTGTACAATTACTATGGGATTCCTTGGGTGATCATATTTAATGGGGGCCTCCTTCCCCAATAATAAGTCATATAGTGTTCCTACCACAAGAACGATGGGAGCAATTTTTGCTCTTTTTTCTTGCTTCCTTCCACAGAGTTCTTTAATTGTCTTGGCATAGATGGGGATGTCTTATATGGCTTGCAGAAGAGGAATTTTGATGCAAAGGTTTCTCAATTCTCCCAAAATATAAAAATCTAGAGAGACCATTGGTCTAGGCAGTGTTAACCTTTCGGGGAAAGGAGTTGAAAAAATCCTAAGATTTCAGGATTCTCTGGGTCAACCATTTCCTTTTCTTGCTCCACCTCTGTTTCAGTTACATTTGTTTTTCTAGGCTCTATTGGAGTTCCAGATTCCAATTACGGTGGGGTCATCCCTTGTGCTGGTGAGATAATATGTCTTGATCTTAGCCTTAGTTCATTACTTTTCTTATGTTTAGTTTCGAGGTTTGGATTTCCTATAATCTGGATTAGCTGAACTGGCTTGTTATTGGGGTTAGGATTTGGTTGGGCTGGTAATTAAGGACCGACAATAGGCTGAGGGTTGTGCTGGACAGGGTACAATGTTGGAAGTGTAGGTTGATTTTGATTTCCCGTCCCCATTGGTGCATGGGTAATTCCCAGAGGTCATTTCCAATTTTGAGGCCAATTTAGGGTTTGAGAAGGGGATGTTGGCCACTAGATTTGGAATGGGTTGTTTTTCCAATAAGGAGGAGAACAGAGAAAACTTGGCCAATTATTCCTTGAAGAGGGTTGCATTGGCCAAGGTGGTGTAGGAAACAACTGAGATAGCCAAGTGGAGAAAGGCGGTTGATTTTTCCAAGCTGTTGAGTGTTTTTCTAGTTAAATTACGGAGAAGGAAAGAATGGAGGTAGGTCTTGAGGCATACCTGGGTGTGTTTTCCATTGCTGACACTAGTTCATCAGGTAGACTGGTTTTTTTTCTTATTTTTCTTCTTTTTAAATTTCTTTGAGTCCAGGGAGTGAAGGGCAGTGGTCCATGGCATGATCCTTAGTGCAGATAGCACAAGTCTCAATCGTGTCTAAGGGGCATTCGCCTTGGCTCTGCTTCTTTCGAAAGTGTGGGAAAAAGATGGCCAAGTTCTGTTCTATTATAGCTTGCTTCTGCTTGGCTTGTAAGAAATCAATATGTGTTGTTGAAGTACCTAAAATGTCAGTTTTGAAGTCTTCCAAAATATTACCGAACTCTGCTCTGGTTACGTTTCCACTAGACTGCTTGAGATCTTTCTTTATCGAGTCTCGCCCAATTGGCTTATTTCGTGTACTGTCCTGAGAAAACCTGATACACAGCGAAATAATTTTATCATATACTTCTTGATAGATGTCCCCTCTTCCAATTATATTAAGTGTTTCAATCCATTCTTCTTTCATTCCCTTAATCATTGTCACTTTTAATATGTCTTTGGATAATGCAGTATATGGGACCTTTGTAGATTATACTGAAATATTTCGACATACTCTTCTAATGTCTCGTTGTCCTTTGCATACATATTGAATATTTAATATCTTAATTCTCAAGTCTGTAAATAATATTGATATTTAGTTAGAAAAATGTTCTTCATTTGGTCCCAGTTATTGATGGTTCCCCCACCGAGTCCCATGAACTAACGCAATGTCGCCCCGTCAAAGTAGAGGGGAAAATTTTTAGTTTCTGCGGGTCAGTGGTATAGTAATATCCCCTACATCAGACGTCAAACTCAAATAAAAATGCATCAGGATATTGCGAGGTCAACCAAGGGAAGGTGGGGATGTTTTGTAGGGGGATGGATTTCATGGGGGCGTTAGTAGCATGGTCAACAATGAGATATTCCAATGTCGATGTCTGCCTTCGATTCTGGGTTTGATTATTTTTCATTTTATCAAATATATGCCAGTACTCTTTGGGGAACTATTGTTATGGAGGAGTGATCTTAGTGGGTTTGGGTGGTGAGTGGGGAGGAAGCTTTACAACACTTCCTTGATTTGGAATACCAAGCATCTTAGTCTCGACCACTTTTTCAGTGGATTCAGGCTCTAGAGCTCCTACTTGTATTTCCCCACTAGTTTCTCCTTCTCCTTCTTCTAAATTTCAAGAACCTCCCTCTCTTGAAGGGTCATTACTTATGTGCTCAGAAGTCTGAAGGCTTTGTTCGGGCCCTTTAGTTTCACTGTGAATCTCAGCGTGGGTTGCAGATGGTGAGGCTGTTGCTTGAGGGAGAGTAGTAGGACTTTGAATTGGAATGGTTCTGGGTCGTATAGATGCCTGTGATTCAACTATCTTAACGATTTCGTCTATATATGTTGTTCTACCAACAATTACCAGTCCTTTGGGTTTTGAAGACTTTTGCAGATGATTTGATCTTTTTCTATCGTTTTCTTCCTATTCATAAAAAAAGAGCACCTATTCTACTAACCTTTGAACAATTGCTGAGAAGTGGGTTAGGGGGCAAGCGTTTTGCTTTCCAGTACACAGGTTCTTACCTATCATTTTTAATACCCAATTCTTCATAGGAATAAATAAAAAGGAATGAAGGATGTCGCTCTTCAACACTCTCCCCGGCAACAATGTCGAAAATGTTGGTTCATTAACACGACTATTATAGGAAACCTCTATGCTTCTCATTCAATTGTTAACCCAGGGTAAGTCTTCTTATTTCAAGGGTGCGAGCACAGTATATGTGAGTGACATCGAGAATAACTACTCTATATTAGTATGAAAAACATCAAATAATTCTCGAAGTTCAATCAACTCAAAAGGAAATGGTATTGTAAATTGTCGTTAACTATCCTTTCTAAATAAGCTTAGCGAGAATAACCTATGATTGAACAACACACTCGATGAATTGAACAACAGTCCTACTGAATGGAAAAACAAACTCAACGAATTGAACAATAATTACTTATTTAATTTTGCAATGGAATTCTCTTGCAACTAACTAGCTAACATTCTTCTGTATTAAGCACAACAAGAAATCCTATAGTATTGATGGAAATATCTAATTATTAGCGATATAAATAATTGAATAGAGATCATGCTAAAGCTTATATATAGATATAAAGGAATTGGGGAAACAATTAAAATGTCTAACAGTCACAAATCATTACTAGAAACTAGAAAACATGAGCAATAAATTGTCTTAGTGGCATAGGAAACTACAACATCATAGGCGTAGAAGTTAACAAGTAGAAAGATATCTCACAGAATGCATCATATAATTGAACATAGATTCTGTAATTAACGTACAGCACAGAGGTGAGCACGGAAACTCCCAAGGCTGGGCCCAAACTACCAAAATTCTAATGTGATGGAAAACTCAGGAAATGACTATTCGAAATACCAAAATTATTTATTAAAAAGGTTAAGACATGAATACAACTGGATAGTTTTGTCCTGATACGCCTATTACATAAGATAATTCTTATTCCGCCCTTTCTCGTCCATCTTTGGCCTTTTTAAAGGTGATTTCTCTTAGTGGAATGGTCTTTTCGAAACGAAAACCTGCTGCTCGTGGCTGTCGTTTGATTTCTTCGGACGTGGATTTGTCTCTCTGCCTTTTGCTCATCCCTAGGGGTCATTGTGATTTTGTTTTCTCTATATGTCAGCTCTCTTTTGGTCATCATCGATTCAACTGCCTTATTTTCCTATGAATAAATATGAAATAAGTCTAATCATTTTTGTTTAAACATGCTTCTTACCATTAGTCTATTTGTCGTGATTTTGCATTAACCCTCCTTTCCTTTACTATTAATATGAGAAAAATTCTAAAATGTATTATAATTCGAAGTAAACGTAGGGTGAAAACGTACCTTAATTCCAGCCGAACAATCGATTTGGAAAACAAGAAAATTTTTGTGCACGACTGTCGAGTCAGTAGTTCGTACTACTGACATGGCATGTATACTGGATCATTGACTGTACCTTGTTGGGATAGTTAGAACATGACACTTTTCATTCGCATATTGGTTGAAATTTGGGGCTATTTTATTGGTTTATTGACAAGCTAATGAGAGGCCGCCATGTGGCCTAATCGGAGGCTGCCACATGGCACCTCCCAGTTGGCTAAAATTTTTGTGTCAAGGTGAGGTCAACAGGATTTGAACCCACAACCTCCCACCAATAATATGCATGCTTTACTAATACGCCAACACAATATTACTTAACATTCTTATGTGAAAAATTTTATTTAATTTTGAATGGCATTGTTTTAATTTTTTTAATATTAATTGTTTCGGCCCCTGTCATATATGATTTAAAATTTAGTTTTAAGGTGTTATTGGCCATTTAAACCATCCCACAATTTTTACCGGAATTACACCGATCTGTTTCTCCTTTAGTGAAAAATTTGGCAAAATTGTAGGATAGTTAGCCAAACTTGGCGAATTTGTGGGTCCATTAGCAACAAAACTTGGGAAGCTCATAACTTTCTTAGTTTGTATCCTTTTTGGGAGAAGAAAGGGGCTAGAAAGGGGTTTTTGAGCATAATGAAAGAGGCCCAACCATTTGAAGCTGGACCAGGAGATGTACCCTAGGACGGGTGAACTCCTTTATCAATTCCTGCTGTGTGTTTGCTGTTATGGTGACATCGTCTTATGTTTTTCTACAAAAAATTAGTTTAAAGTTCATGTTTATGTGTTTAATAATTTTATAAGAGAGGCTTAGAGTTTTGGAAATCCTTATGATGGATGTAGGTTTAAATAAGGAATTTCATATTTTCAACATCATCCGTTAACCATCTTTCTCGGTCAAAGACTTCAACACTGGTCAAATGCATACGAGTGAATTTTTGTTGCACTTAGTTGCTGCCTTTTATCTATAGGTGATAATTTTCAAGAATGGATGTTTGTAGTTTGAACTAATCTTTTCTAACAAGTTTCTAATTTTTGAGGGGTTTTCTTCCACCTGTACTACACATTTAGAAATCTAGGATATGACTAGAAGTATTAGAATGGTGAATACGTTGTGTTTTTGTTGCGGTTTTTCTAAAGGAGGAAGTAACACAACAAATTTATTGTGCTTCTACACAGTCAACATTTTAACCCTTCAACCTGACCCCAAACCTCTTGAAATTAGTTTATATGGTTATGATAAGTGTCCTCAAGTGTCTTGGAGATTCGAGCGTCATCCTTATGAAGGCATTCAATGTACTTTTTTAAATATTCCTCTTGTCAACCGGTTTCCTAATTTGTAGAAGGTGGTTCTATATTCACTGCTACAAGCAATAAACTATGTATTTTTGATGAATTCGGTTCCTAAAGGGAGGAACTAATATTTTGATGTATACATGATGTAATTTTTATTTAGAAAGGTGTTAGTAGGCATGTGATAGAGAAAATGTATTTTGTATTGCAGTTCTATTTTAAAAAATTCAGTGAATGATGAAGGTCGAAGTCTACTTGTTCACGAATTCTTGTGTCAATCACTTATGGTGATGTTTATCTCCTGTTTTTGTTTTTTATATTCTATTATGGTCATGCTTAAATTTTATGTCTTCAATGTTTAGTTAAACAAATTTATTTCAGAAT
Organism: Pinus albicaulis; assembly: GCA_034641835.2. NCBI lineage: Eukaryota > Viridiplantae > Streptophyta > Pinopsida > Pinales > Pinaceae > Pinus > Pinus albicaulis. The sequence goes on along the minus strand of CM076579.1, from coordinate 1,164,158,418 downwards.
TCACTTTCAGGTGTTATGTTATAAGTAACTAAACATTTCAATGTTTTTTTTCCTCTACCATAATATCGAAAATTCATCCTCAGCTAGCTTATTTAGATATTATCAATTTCATTATTCCTCTATTTTCCTCTTTAATGAAATTTAAAAAATACACCATAAAGGATTGCCTACCTTTCCCTTGTCTAAGGACTCTTCATTTTCCCATTATAGCACTACATATATTTAGCTTAATTTGACTCCATGCCCAATGGATTTCCCTCTCCGCTGTCATCAAAATATTAAAATTATTATACATTGATCTATATTCCTAACCTAAGATCTAGAAGAATTCATAAGAGAGAGCTCTTTGTGGGTTTGGAAGGGATAACTTCCAGCCCTAAACATTGGTTTGTGGTTACCTTTGGGTTCCTCTCCTAAGCTTGGAGGAATTATGAAGTGCTAAAATAACTGACCCAGATTGAAAAAGTTTAGATCTTATTGGTTCACAACGAGAACAAAAACTCTATGCAAGATCATTAAAAAAAATAAACTTAAAAAAAAAACTCATTAGGTGAGGAATCACTCACTCAGGTACCATGTTGAGGTTTCCATTATGCCAAAACCCGCAAGCTTTAGTAAACTTCTAAACCATTATAGTTACCTTTTTGAGTGGTCCCAAGGTGGATCCTAGAGTGGTAGTTAGTCCATGTGATCGTTTCCCAACGAGGTGAGTGTGAAAATCCAACAAACTTATGTATTGTTCTTTCTGTTAAGTGTAGTGATTCCAAATAATTTTATTGGACAATTTTTTCATGTTCTTTTTTGTGAATTTTGGCACATGATTTTTGTTTTCGGTGGTTTTGTGGAACATGGTGATTCAACTCATGGTTTCATATTATAATCGAAGGAAAATGGCTTATAATTCTATGGATCTTGTGGCACATACATATTGTATTGTAATACTATAAAAAAGAGATATAATAAAAACATATTATCGAGTTTTCTAGTAAAATCTCTATGTTAATCTATGTGTATGTGCCATTGCAACTTTTTTATTTTTATTAAGATCCATTTGCAACAATTAAATGTACAAGGTTAAAACCTATATTTTTAAGCTACTGGTTTCCAAAGCTATAATGAATATCTTAGATCTACCAAAAAAACAATGATTCAGGCTACATCATGGAGTTCTCAAGAGATTTCAAACTTACAAGGTTCCAAAATATTAAAAAATGGGTTACACTAAAAGAAACATCAACAATTGAGTTCTCATCATGAATTATCGTGAGCCTTTTATTAAGTTATATATCTTTGCAAAAATATGAGATTATAAACTATTGGATAATTATATTATTCTAAACCCATAAAAATATTATAAACAAATGGTTACTAATCAATTTATGAGATATCGTATATGTCATTCTTCTTCTAACTAAGTTGGTGGTTATTCAACAATTATTTGTAGAATTGGTTGTCCAATTTTATAGACAAAATTACAATAATTACTACAACTTGTTTACTTTAATTTGGTCACATTTTTTTAATCCTTTACTATATAGATAAGTTAATTTTCCTACTTTAATTAATAAAACATATTCTCTTTTAAAAATTGAATAAAAATAAAAATAAAAAATTGAAATCTACCTATCATAGTTATAGTTATGGTTACTTGGATAGTTAAAATTTGACCCTTTCTTAGCTTTCACACAACTTTGTTCATTTCTTTGTTAAAGATATGTTAAAATGACACAAAGGAAGGGATAGTCATCTCAAATTTCCTCCATTATTTTTCAAACCTCTCAATGAATTTGGACATATGTTTGAATGAAAAATCTAGTAACTTGATGAGGCTATAGATCCTACTATTTTCCCTTTATCTTAAATGAAAATTTGATGTATTTTTACACAACTAAACATAGGGTAATGTTAAATGATAAATGTTATATGCTCCTAGGGTAACTTTTTAGTAAATTTATATGTCTATTCCGATATAAATAAAGTATTTAATTATTTATTTTCTTTTAAAATATAAAAATGGGCAGATGAATCCATATCAAAACTAAAATGTCCATAAAAATAATCATTAAAGGCACACTTTTCATGTTTGAAGCAGTTATTGGAAGCACACTCACAACTTTTGGTTCTTACATGTTCGCCCTCATTGGTTACACACCAAGTGGATCTATTGTGATGTTCATAAAATATATTGCTTTAATACACACATTTTTTTTTTTTTTTTAAAGGAATTTTCACATTTTCTCATAAATAAATTTCTTAGATATTAATTTTTTTCGATTTATGTGACCATATTTTACTAGTTTCTTATTTTTGGAACATCTATTTTTACAAAGAGAAACATTGGGTTAGAGAAGTAGTCCTAATTTTTAAAATGAAAAAAAACCTTGTAATTTTATTTAATTTTTGAAAAGAAAAAAAAATGTATTTTGTAGATTCTAATTGTATTTAGTAAAAACAACATTTGGCTTATGTGTATAAGAAAAAACTAAAAAAATATAAAAATCTAAGATGTTAAGTGTGATAATAATCACTTAATTTTTTATTATTGCTTATATTTTTTTGGACCTTCTTCCATCCCCTGAGTTGGGGTCAACTAAAAAAATTTCCAAATCGCTCTTGATTATCGTCGGTGGGAGTTCTTTGTGTGAATATGAAAATTTTGAAATATGCACTCTCTTTGTGTGTATTGTCCCATCCTATTTGTGTGCCACTTTTTTCTGTTGTTCTAGTTCATATATTGCTTCTAATTTTGTACGATTATGCCTGTGGGTTGAATTACCATTCTTGATTAGAGTATCCCCTTTCTCTTTTTCTTGGTTTTGCGAGTCCACCCCATTTTTTTGGATTCTTTTTTTCCCTGAGCGAATGTGTTATGCAACTGTCATTTTTGGTAACATGATCAACATATGAATGTCGTATTCTCGTAATCTAAAAGTTGGGTCCACTGGAATTTTTTGTGTTTTATCTGAATACAATCAGGTGAACCTTTACGTACGTCTATTTCTATAGATATTCTAGTGAAGGTAAGTAACCCTATTTATATGATGGACTATAAAATTAAATCTTAAACATAATGAAACTTAAAAAAAATTAAAATAGATAAATGAAATTTAGAGCATCTAAACATTTGATGTACAAGAAGAAAATGAATAGCTATTATCAAAATGAGAATGAAAATTGATTTTGAAGTAATGTAAGAAAGATGAAAGTATACTATTGTACACAAATAAAACTCATAAATGTGCCTTAAAATATAATTTTATTGATAATAACATGTCAATAAAACTAGATCAAATCTTATTGAATAAGATTCCTAGTGAATGATATGCTTATGCAATAAAGCACCATTCAAAAATTACAAGGACAACGAGAAAAGTCTCGAATCGTGAGTAATCAATTGAAGTGTTCTACACCCATTTTTTTTGCAAGGAATCTGCAATCACAACTAAGATAGTCTCAAAGATATAATATACAACATAACCCATGAAATGCATCAGCAAATGTACCTTCAAAGAGGCAAAACTCATATTCATTCTAATATTATACCTATATGGTAACCGATATTATCATCATATATTAATGCTAGAATGATTAGAATTAAAATTAAATTATAACATGGATGTTATATTATAGAAGCATAACACAAGAATAAATTCTATTTCCCACCTTGGTCCATGTATCCTATCATATTTATAGAGGGATAGGTTAGGAAATGAAGGATTTCATCTAACAATGTTTCTATATGTTTTCTATTGGACTAAGAATTCTTCTACATACAATCTTGTCAACCCTTATTTTCAATGTACTTTTAAGATGTTGTGCACTATATCTGCAGTCCAAAAATTCTTAACCTTCATTAGTTTGTTTAACATGTTTCTACCTAGAAAATAAATTACATCACCTCACTAAAAAAATCCAAAGCTATCTCAATCATTATCAATTATTATCATGTGCTTGAACACCAATAATTCTAATGGGAAATCTACTATCACTATGAAATAACCTCACATGATTTAGGATTCTTCTATTTCCATAAATTATAGCTCTTATTGTTGGCAAAATTTAGTAGAAACTAGTATAGGAATTGAAATTATATTGTGGAAAAGAAACACACATGAATAAATGGAAAATTAATAAAGGTGAATTAACTGTAAAATAAATAAAGAGGCATAAATAAATAAAAACATAGAGAAAATGAAAGATTACCAAAATGTACAATTTTCTTCTGTAATGGAGTGAACTCTTCCTTCTAGTATAAGATATCAAATTGAAACAACAATATCTTAACTCACACCAAATCACACACACCAAACATCTATGAAAGGTACAATTCACATTAGAATAATGATCTCATTAAATACATATATTAATCCATGATAGTTTGGACTCTATGTTGTAAGAGTCATTTGATTGGATTGGAGATGTCACTCCATTTGGCACATGATATTTCTTAAAATAGAATTAACAAATATCTAAATATAGATCGACTTGAATATACCATATTCTCAAATGGTTACAAACACTATGTGAATATATATCCACTTGAGAATATTCTCAGGAGGTTACGACAAATATCTAAAAATAGCTTCTCTTGAGGATACAGTTTTCCCAAGTGGTTAAAACAACTCATAAATAAAAGAATTAATTAGAGAAATGTATTGTTTCAATGCATAGATGTCCTTCTCATTAAGTTGTAATAGTTTATTATGGTTATTTTTTGTACATATCTTACTCTTTTAGTTGATCCTACCTCATATTAAGAGTTTCTTAGCGTTCATTTCAAAGGGATTTTCTGCTTGAATCCATGGCTGGGGGGGGGGGAGGATTAGGAAATATGGAAGAATAATCTAGCAAGTTTCTTCTTAGTACATGGGAGTGTTTTTCTTGTTCCATTGTTTGATTGAGATCAACCATGGATGTAACTGAGAAATATTTGGTAAGAGAAGTGAGATTTGGATTATACGATAAGACATATTTTCTAAGATTTGATTGGTGTGAGATTTTATTTAGAGCTGGTCCACCAAGGTTTTTTTAGTTTGTCTAGCAAGTTATTTTTTTCTTTCTTCCCGGAGTGATAGATCCCTGATTCTTTGTAAATCATAGTGTGATTAAGGTGTAGACGTGTAAGTGAGAAAGTGATTTTGCAATGTGCATTGGAGTTCAATTAATGTGCAAGTGACTTTGTATATCAAACCAGACATTGCACTCAAAACCTTATTTTGACATGATTTATAATGTGGAAGATACAAATATCTAATCATAAGACTATGCAATGTAGCGAAGACTCCGGTCTTGAAATAAATGGTGGAAAATCTCTAATTTTATCCAACTCAAGTGATAGGGTGGATATGGAGCTCATTGCAAGGTTATTCAATGCGACACTAGCACCTATATTAGAGGGCCTCACCTATCTTGACTTTCGGTTAAATCCATGTTTTTATCTCACCAAAGACTGGTACTGGCTCCTGGATAAGTACAAGAAAAGATTGAGCAGTTGGGCGCACAAATGGCTCTCTCTCGGAGGCAGTTGTGTCCTCATACAGGCGGTCCTTCAACAACTATCTGTATACTAGGAACATCTCTTTTGTCTTCCATCTCGCATCATTTACTTGATTGAGAATATAGTATTTGGTTTCCTATGGACAAGTTCTCATGGCCAAAAATAGTTCCACCTCTGCAGATTTGGCATGCTCACAATCCCTAAAATGTACGAAGGCTAGGGTTTGCTCAACATCTGAACATTTTTTAAGTCTCTCTTTATTAAGTCTCTCTGGAGAGCGTTCACGAGGTTTGGTCTCTGGCCAGATATATTTTGTACAAAATATTTAAAGGGACTGGATCTCATTCAAATGTTCTGATTACAAACCTTTCGACAAGGCAAAGGCTCATATATTTGTCAAGGCTTGTGGCATGTTTCTGACTTATTTATTAGTAGACTCATCTGGGAATTTGGTAATGACCATAACATTTTCTTGGGCATTGATAGCATAGGTGGATCCCCACTGGATCTAATAATAGATGACTGACTACAAATTTTTTTATTACACAAAGGTATATTCTTCCTAAATCAGATCATTTCACATTGAAAACAAGGTTGTCCAATATGAAAGTCTCCAACCCATATGGGAATGAATTGACAGATTGCAAATGATTGCAAATCATACGCCGGCAAACTCATATTGGCAGGTTTTTGTCTACATTTCTTGGGAGACAAAATTGTATGGGCAGGTAAAATGAATGGGTAGTCAACATTGGTCATGAGCCTCTAAAACAACATCATCATTCAAAAAATACATCAGAGGGAAGTTTCAAGTTTCAAAAACTTTTGGCAGAAGCATATCCTATACAATATCATTTTGTTTACCTGGCTAGCTTGGAGGAACAAAATACTCACATGGGACAACTTGACCAAATGTGGTTTCCAGGTTCCTGAGTGTTTCCATTTCTGTAACATGGCTTCAGAAATGATAACACATTTATTCATAAACTTCCCTGCTGTTATATCTATTTGGAAATTTGTATCTCCTTTATTACATGTCAATGATTGACAACCTCTTAACGTCGTACATATCATACAATCCTTGGAGCGGGCTGACCACAAAAATCAATCCCTCCATTTATTCTTTATATGGGAGATTTAGATTGCCAAGAATTGGTTCATCTTTGAAGGCAAGGTGATTGAACACTCTTGCATCCACTGCAGAATTATAACCTAGATGGATTGCTACATTGTCACTGATCCTCATCCCAAGGACCTATCTCTCTGCCACCCTCCTCCTCAAGTTTCTTTACTACCTGAGTAATTCGACAGAGCTAAACAACATGTTATTTGTGGCTGCGAGGCTTGGATAAAGCCCAGTCAGAATAATGAATACTTTTTTCTTAGAATGGTGGTCTTGGCTCGAAAACAAAGGCCAAAGTCTTGGAACTATGGAGTTTACTTTGGGTTTCATATCATTTGCAGATTAGGACTCTACACATATATGGGGACGCAAAATCGGTCATCGATGAGGTAAATGGCCAAACCAACTTCTAGCCTCCCACACCACTCTGTTGGATAAATCACATCAAATACCTACTACAAGGAGTACAAGTTCCACATATCCAACACACCTTTAGGAAAGTTAACACAAGGGATGACTCACTCCCAAAGAAAGGTTTACTATAATAGTTTGATAAAATTCATGTACAACACTACAGGGATGGACAATTATTGGAAGAAAAATCAATACAACTCTCATGATCAAACAACATCTTATGTCAAGAAGATATGTTTTTTTCTTCCAATCTCCTTTTTTTTTTCGAGTATGATAGCAATTTTTGTTTTTGTATAAATCTCTAGTTATGTCAGATGCATATTGACATTAATGGATAGTCAAACACGTTGCATAATTTGGTCATTAGGGGAATTTTGAGGTCTAAAATTGGCCTCCTAAGAAAAATGTACAACCAAAATAAACTTTATAAGAACCAATAAGATTAAAGATGATGATGTCAACCATGGGGTATGATTCACCATTTTAAGTAAAGGGTAAAAATATTAAAAAATAATAAAATAATAAAATAATAAAACTATTTTTTCAACTCGTATTTTCAACTTATATCCCAAAGTGTTTACTCAAATTTCGAGTGGGAGTACTCATTGGATGAAAAATTTAATTCCTCATCTAAGGAGTACCCATGTTGCATACTTTTAATGAACCTTGCTATGCGAAAAATGAGAAATACATGAAACAATGTGATTGCAATCATGATTTTCATGTACTTCCCATTTTCTATTTAACAGGGTACATCAAAAGTATGAAAAAAGGGTACTCCTTGGATGAGGAATTAATTTTTTCATCCAAAAAATACTCCCACTCTAAATTTGAAAAAAACTTTGGGAGATAAGTTGAAAATATGAGTTGAGAAAGTAGTTTTTTTGTTTTTTCCTTCTAAAATTTGATGATGTAATCAAATCTTATTTTATTATTTCCACTATTATTTTACAATTTCCTTAGGAGGCCCATTTTAGACCTCAAAATTCCCCTAATGATTAATCAATATGATCTATACCATTCCATGATGGGCTACAATTACTATCAACTCAATCTCAAGCTTTTGAGCATGATTCCTGGATATATTTTTGAACACATGTATTGTTTTGTTACATATCAATAGAATCCATTATTTTTATCCTATATATATATATATATATATATATATATATATATATATATATATATCTTATCAGTCAAAGACAAGAGCCACTATATTCAATAATTCCATGTAGCTTCTAGCCTTAATAGTTCCCAAGTGTGCTGTGGTGGGAATCTCACAAATGGAGAAACGTTGCTCAACATGTCCAAATTTAGTTGTGACCATTGTTGCTGTCAGTCTAGAACAAAATTAAAGTGAGATGGAGATTGAATTTTAAGTTATCTGTAGTGTCTGGGTTGAACAAAAATCCCCAAGCTATTCTTTCATTGCGTTTAATGAATTTCCCACTTGAAAGCAAACACTATGTGAATTTCATACTAAAAGGAAGGGCCTAGAAGACAAGTGTAAGGAAAGTGCAACATTTTCAAGAACAAGGATAATGACCATCTTATACATAAATGAAAAAAACACAGAGCATGATCCATATTTATTAAACAAAGTTGCATGTATTTTAATTTAAAGAGTCTCAAGTTATTTTGATAAGCATTCACTTTAATGGTATTGAGTAGATTCAAATTTATGTTATTTTGGTAAACATGGTGGCTTGGGAAAATGACGAGGTCAAGGGCCAATAATGCATGGTGAATCATGGAAAATTGAATAGGTCTTTGCCTTTGTGATTAAATGCATTTTCCTTTTTAATTAAATATCCATAGATAGATTGTGAGTAGATTTTTAAAAATACAAAATTGAGATGAAAGGAACAAAGTTTAGTAGGGATTATGCAACCCAAGTAAAAGAAAACAAAGAAACAGTCTGAAAGAAGATAGATTCATGAAAAAGTAATTTAAGAGGAAGATTTTGAGAAAAATGAATGGTGAAATGCAAAGAAGGAAAAGGAAGACTTTGAATGAAGAAGTAAAGAATAAATGACACATGAAGATGAGACGTAAATGGGATTATATTTTAGGCATATGATCCTACAATAGAGTGATAATAACATTTGTAGCTATTTTTTTTTACCTATGAAATGATAAAAAAATGCACATTTAATTTTAAGAAAAGGAAGGGGTGTGTGATTTGTTATACCATACACACGAAGGTTTTGGTTCAAACTGTAAATATTTTAATTTTATCATTTGTTTTGTATTCCATGTTGATTCATTCTTACATGAGATAAAGTGGTAGCATATATAATCAGCTAGTGTGTATCTCTCTTATATAGAAAGAGGATGTGACATCAAGTTGTGGAATTAATAACTAGGTAGGTACAAAAGTGTTAGGTATACTCATATGCTAGCCTTATGCGGAATCTAAGAAGTTGAGTATTTGATTAAGGGGTAAAGGAGATGGTTGGGACCAAGTTATGATTAAGACATAAATTAACAAGGTGATGAACCATGTATGTAAAAAGGATTCCTAGAAAATTAGTGACTACTGTTGATGGAACCCATGGATCTTAGTAGATATATTTATTTTTATATGGACATCAATGATTAATTATTTGTAGTAATAAAAGTGAATATCATACAATAATAATTTTTATGGAGGTATAAAAAAGGAGAAGAGGAAAGTCCAAGGATGAATCCCAGAGTGAAGAAAGGTAAAATTAAGATAATGAAAAGTTGGTGATAATGCATGTGAAATTTTTGTGGAAGAAACAAAAGTGAAATAAATATGGAAAAAAAGTAATTTTTATGCGTATTATGGAATGATAATAGACTCAAAACCACATTGTAATGTGAGCCACACATTGTATTTATAATCAAGCCTATGATGCAAGTTTTACTTGATGTATTAGTCCTAAAGAATATTTGAGTATGTACTGTGCATCTTCATGAGTAGAGTTTTTAATTATATGCACACGATTCGATGATGATGCATACCCCTAAATTGTTTTATGTTGTAATGTTTTTGGTCCTCTAAAAATCACTTTGTAGTGGAAGGTTCATGGTTAACCAAAACGATTGATGGCATTAATGTTTTAAGGTGAGATAGGCACTAATTAATGTGGTGTACTATTTGTGGTAAGTATAATCGACTTGAATTGTGATAGTTGAGGCTTACCCACAAAGTTCTATAAGTGTAATGTTAGAGTGCGGTGATGGGTAAGCCAAAGAAAACCTAGGATGACGATGAATGGTGATGCAAGGGGGCTTCAAGGTAGACATATGAAGATATGTTATTCAAGGATGGTTGAACAAGCTAGGTGCTTGAAGGACCTCCTGGTATACCAATTTTTGTACCAGTTGGTTACCCATGCATTTTGGTGGATGTTGTTCCTTTATATGGATGCCAAGATTTTGGTAATGTTTGCATGATAGAGTTACGATGAAAATGTTTATTTGTATTCGATCCTGTGTTGTAGACAAAACATATTGATGAAGTCCTTAGCCATTCGATATTAAGACAATTTATATGTTGTAGAGAATCTACTTCTCCATTAAGGGTTAGTGATAGAATTCATTAGAGAAATGTATTATTCCAACACATTAGTGTTCCAATGCATTAGAGAAATTTTGAGGTATAAAATGGGCCTCAAAACAAAACTATACAACTAAAATAAACTTTATAAGAACCAATAGGATTTAAGATGATGATGTCAACAATGGGAGATGATTAACCATTTTTTTAGTAAAAAACTAAAAATATTAAAAAATGAAAAAATGAAACTATTTTTTCAAATTGTATTTTCAACTTACCTCCCTACCATTTTACTCAAATTTCGAGTGGGAACCCTCGTTGGATGCATAATTTAATTCAACATCCAATGAATACCCATGTTGAATACTTTTAATGGAATTTGCTACATGAAAAATGAGAAATACATCAAAAACGTGATTTCCATCAAATTTTTTCATGTATTTTTCACGTTTCATGTAACAGAGTTCATAAATAATATGTAACATGGGTACTCCTTGGATGAGGAATTAAATTTTGCATCCAATGAGTACTCCTGCTTGAATATTGAGTAACATTGTATGGAGATAAGTTCAAAATACGCATTGAAAAAATATTTTTTATTTTTTCCCTCTAAAATTTGATGATGTATTGTAATCCTATTTTATTATTTCTACAATTATTTTATAACATTCCTTAGGAGGACCTTTTTAGATCTGAATTTTTTTCTAATGGTATTATTTTAGATAGCCATATTTCCAATGTGTGGGTTGCAAAAGTCATGTAGGTGTCTTTCTTATCTAGTGTAGTAGGTTGATATGGTTATCTATTGTACCTATTATGTTATTATAAATATGGAATACTATTGTGTTTTCAATATGACCAGATATAATAACAATATCTCTCGTTGATGGTTTTTTAGTGTTCATGTATTTTTTTTTTAATAATTACAAGATCTGTGCTAACTCCCATCACATTATGGTATGCCAATAATTATTAAATTTGAAACAAGTCATGTGGGTTACAACAACTTACACAAAATATGTTCAAAAATGGTTATTAATGATGTTGGGCTCCCTAGATATATGGTATATACATGGAATACATTTAAATTTATAATAAATATGAATACCATTACTTGGGCACATAGGAATATGCAACCTTAAAATAATTAAAACCATGAAATATGTGTTTAGTTGTATTCCCCAAGTGGTTATATGATTGGTGATGGTTGAATTTCTCCTCCATGGAAGCTAAATTTGTAAAAAATGGATCTTCAAATGCTTTAAAATATTAACCGAAAATTTATTCAACAATTTAATAACATGTTCATGCATGAATGATTACTTCAAAAATAAATACACAAGACACTAGTTTCCCTAATGTTAGTCATAATTCAATGAAGTACTAAGAAATGTAATGGAAAACAATTTAAGCCTAGATCCCATACATGAGAATTAAAATGGGAGAATAGAAGGTTATGGGTAAACATAAATAGAATAAAAATAATGAAAATGGTATGTGAAAACATGGTAAGTTTAAGACCCATCAACATCTACCTCCTAAATTTCTTCCCTAACTTATTCTGTGGAGAATTTAATTAATTTTTTTAATGGAATTCATAGAGGTAGGTGGAGGTTTTTGAATTTTCCAAGATAATACTCATGATGTCCTTAGAGATAATATATCCTACCAACATGTCATTACTGAGACCAAATAAAAATATCTTAGGATTTAAGGATATTATGAATTTTTTGAATCGAAGAAAGATATGTTTCAAATGGCTGAACTGATATATAGGATTTATATAATGGACTGTTAAATCATCAAGGCAAATCTAAATAACAATACTAATTAGATCAATGAAGATGATGTGCATCACATGTTGAAAGCCAACACCTACATTAGTTCGTCAAAGGGGTATTATGTGATAAGGAAAGGTACCCCAATTAATTTTAAAAGTTCTTTTATGATAGTATGTTAGGTGCATTGAAATTGATTATAACTATAAAAATTTTCAAGAAGAGACATTATTTAAGAACTGAGAACCTACTATAAGATCATATCCATGTAAGGTAAAGGAAAACTATTTTTAACACTGGCAAGTTTAACTCTAAACAAAATCGAATGCTACCATTCTTTTAGTAAAATAGAACTAAAATTAACAACCCATTTTGAGCATTAAACTAGAAAGATGACATTACATTCAAGCATTTTGTTCAATGTCCTTCTTAATATATAAAATAAGATTGACATGAATTACCTTACCTTATTGTCTTAGCACCCTTCTCAATGGGTAGTTGAATATTACCAAGATTAGATTTATGCAACTTTTTGGAAGACCACATAAATATGTCTAAGAATTCTTCGAAAATGGATAGGAACCTATCCTTCTCTTCCTTCGTGCATTAGGCCCCCATGTATAATATTTTGGAATCATCCTTTGAGCCGACATTAATAGGGATAATTTCTTCGACTTTGGGGTTGGAATATTCATTACTGGGGATTGTTGATATAGATATTATATTTTAAATTTATTCTGCTAGAAAAATACACTTCATCCTCTTGATTTACCAAAAAAAAAAACAAAAAATATCCTTATCACTATAAAAGATCTATTGCGATTCAATCCCACAAATATGTTAAAAGAATATTACATCAAATCAAAGTATGTTATCTTGAGTTGTTTGATGAATAATTCATTTCCTAACTATGTAGGGCATGTCTTCTAAGACATGTTATAAGTTTCTCAATTATGGCGTTTATAAAATATTTGCACATATTAGTCCGTGAAGCGGGGGCAAATGGTGAAAGCACTTGACTTTCAGCAGATCCACCCAGGATCAAACCCCCGTGGAGACATACGCCTGTTGTGTCTTGGCTAGAAGAGTAGGCGACCCCATAGTGGACGTCTCGGCTCTTGTTGAGGCATAAGTTAATTGCTATTGTGTGTGGCTTGCAGGCTGTTGCACCTAGCCTAGGTTTATAGTGGCAGCCAGTTGAATTTGAACCCGAGCCTTGCTCAGATAACTCTCACCAGTTACCGATTGTCCTAGATCTAAAAAAAAAATATTTGCACATATTTACCGCTGATGTAATAATAGCAACGAATCTTTAAAACTACCAAATACCAGTTACATAATTTATTTTATTATTGGCTTGTCATGAAAAAAAATGTAACCCATTAAATAACATGGTATTCTGAATATGCGAGTTTTTTTTTTTTTAACAAGACTGTAAAATCCTTTCCCTATATGGTTACAAGGCGTATCCCAAACATGAGGAAAGAGTTTCTAATTTTCAACAATATCTTCACAAGTTAAAAAAAAAAAATTTCGCTCAAATATTTCCATAATAAAGGACTAATAAGAGAAACTTGCAGATATATTTCCCTAATAAAAGGAATTCTCGTGCTTAGCAATGTTTTATGAAGCAATTAAATTTCATGTAAAGGAAATTAGCACCATCGACATGAGTCTCTAAAAACACAAACATTCTTACAAAATTTCAACAACTCCAAACGTGCACTAGATTCAGTAATGATTAAATGTTTAATGTAAGTGGAATCCAGTGTCATTTGAGTATTACTACACGCATGGAAAACCTACATTATTTCAACATTTGAACATTTTTTCATTTTATATTATTTTATTCTAAAAAAAAAAATTAATGTCTTTCGTATTCTATTACGAGCACCCAACTTTAAACCTTCGTAGTGAAGTTTAACCTATCAATATAAAACACTTTATTTAGAAGTAAACTTGATGCCATCCAAGCATGCAAGTCCCACTTTAATAATGTAATATTAATTTATGCTTCTGATGTTTATTTCATAATGTAACTTTTACATAAGGAATGAAAACGTGTGACCTTTAGTCAATCAAGTGCAAGCATTAATAGTTTGTTTTAGATTATATATATAGACACACTAAAGTATTAATAGGTTTGATATATATAAAGAAGTTGTTTTAATTTTGAGAAGTTATAAGTTCAAATTTTAAAAAGGTAAAATTTGCATATTTTCATAAATTTGAGTACTCAAATTTTTATGTGAAGGAAAATCTAGTATCCCATAAATAAAGAGATTTTTTATATTAATTTGGTGTAACATTATTATTATTATATTTTTAAATTTTTATTTTGTAAAATTATATTTATTTTTATCATTTTGTTACAATTTACTATATTTTTGGAAGGAGCTTTAGAAATGCTTGTAATGGCTAGTGTTTCATTTTAGTCGCTCAAAAATCGTTCAATGGTGAATACATGTGATTTAACGAATAAATATTTTTATTTTGTAGGTATGATTGTTGGTCAAGATATCTCTACTTCGAATTCATATAGCTTTTTGAAGTTTGTTTCTGGTCTTCCGGTGGTGCAAGAAGTTTTTCTCTTAATGTTCTTGTCGATGAGGAAGCTTTAGATTGTGAAAAATATTTTTCGGAGAATGGTTTGGTTTGTAGGTTTATTGGGTTATGGTTGTCACTGACCAATATGCATAAATGGATCTCTCAGACATGGAAGCCTCTTTTGACAGACGAGCTAAATATTTTCCCTATTGCACAAGGTTTATTCACTGTGGCTTTTGAAATGATTGAAGACAACAATACTATTTGTGAATTTGGGTCGTGGTTTTGGGGGAGCACCGACCTCTGCATGAATTCTTGGTTTCCCACTTTTGATCTAGTAATGGCATCAATTTCTTCAGCCCCAATTTGGGTAAGATTGTTGAACCCTCCCTTTCATTTCTAGAATCTAATAACACTTTCATCTATTGTGAGTTCATTGGGAACATTCTATCATTGTTATCCTAATCAAGACTACTTACGCCCGGATTCGTGTCAGGATGGAATTCAAAAAGGGTTTCCTTAGAGAAATTAATTTGATGGCTCCAAAATATGTTTGGGTCCAAAATATCAACTACGATAATATCTCATTTCGGTGTAGAACATGCTATGAAATGAGGCATGTAATTAAAAAATGGCCCAAGCGTCCTTGGAATAGCAAAGATCGGAAAAAACCCCGAAGACCCAAATGGTGGGAAGGTGCACAAGGTGATCACTATATGGTATACACAGAAGAAGAGATTCAAAGAAGAAGATATTTAAGAAAAAATTACCATGGCAGAAGAAGGAATCAGATTCAATCAAAGAAACCATAGCCACAACAAAGAATCTAAGAAGGAAAATTCGCTTGCCAATGTGGATCCTCTGGTTTCCAGAAAAGATTCCTTGGATGAAATGTTCATAGAAAAACAAAAATCCCTCAAGGAAAATGGATTTCCTTTAGAAACCACAAGGAATCTTAATTAAAAGGAAACTTCTTGGGAATATCGTGGAGATGAGAAAGATTTTAAGAAAAATATCAAGCAGTTGTGGAAAAACGATTTTTTGGAATTCACAAAAAATTCAGGTTGGGTATAAGTTGGGAAGAAAGGAAAAAAAATTTCTCCAAGGAAAAAAAATAAGTCATTCTAGATCAAAATAAAAAGATAGTTAAAAATGGAATGTAAATGTGTTTGTATTTTTGTGTTTTTTTAAGAAAATATTTAGTTGGAATGGGACTGAAATATTTCTGTCACAGGGAACTCTTTTGAGGGTTTGGATTGAACCTATGTGCTCAATATGAAACCCGCAAGGAATTTTGGAATATGGAAACGTTCTGGACTTGTAATCCATTTTTTTTAATGTAAATCTCTCCTGTTTCATTTAAGAAAAAATAATTTAGCATACTTTTATATTTGTTTAATATTTATATGGAAACAACATGAAAATGGTACATAAGTTTAAATGCGATACATGATATTAAAAATGTGTTTTTAGAAAAAAAAACCATCGGAAAAACCTATTGTTGATTTTTATTATGTTAACTGTGTAAGGAACTCTCTACAATTTAGTTCAATAAAATTTGGGGTACCACTCAACTGATTTTCCTTCACAATAATTTCTAGTTTTAGTCATATACCAATCAACACGTACATTTTTTTTTGGATTGCAAAATCTCCCATGTAATGAAATTTGACACCCTTAGAAAATCACCAATCTTTTTGGCCACTGATGGAATTCCTTGGGTCATGTTTAGGCCCAACTTGAAGAAATATATTAATTTTTTATAAAATTTTTGGTCATTGGGGATGTATGTTGAGTAAATATTTTTCTGCAACATAACACAAGGGTGTTGATTTTCAATAAGTCCATTGGTGATCAGAAAAATCCCATGGGTGACCTAACTCCACAAATAAGAAATTTTGTCCATTTCCAAAGAGCTGATTAGTCATTGTTGATATTTTTTCATTATTGAGTTGAACAACACATCCTTTTCTATCAATCAATGATGAGCTCATTGATTATCAATGAAATTTAATGGGTAAATAATGCGTAATGATAAATATTTCAATAATGGCTGATTTTGGCACTACATTGAAAAAAATGATTGTTTAGGGCATCTTGGAAGTGTCAAATAGTAATCGTTCTAGAACGATCAACAATATTTGGCTAGTCAATTTTTTTCTGACATGATGAAATTTGTAGATAGTCGATTAAATTCCCCATGGGCGAAAAAAATTGGTAAATCATGATAATGCCTCAGAATGATCCGAATTGGATCATTATATTGTTTTTCATCCATCTCGATGCATTTGTAGTGTAAAAAGTGAGGGAATCAAGGCACGGTACCATTTTTACTAGTGGGACCCAGTTTGGAAAAATGAGGTTTGAAACCTTCGAAGGGAGTTTTGAGGCATCAAACGATATTTTTTTAGGGTAAAACATTGATGAATAAATACGAAACCTCTTCATGTTATTCTAAACACACATAACTTTCCAACGATGCAATAAACACGTCAATCAGAGTCAGTATGCAAAATTTATGCCACTCAGAATTTGAGCTTGTTATTTTCACACCTATAGTTCGGGAGGATGCCACGTCAGCCCCTCGTATTTATGGAAAAGGGGATATTCAGGTGTTTGTGATGTAAAATAATATAGAAGAGTATATATTTTAACTCTAGTTACGAATCGATGTAGTCAAAATTAACCACTAGTGGGCTATCAAGCTATGTTATAACCGGGCCACTAGGAGGAAGATACATTCCATTATTTGGAGATAATTTTTTTTCCATAGCTGAGTAAAGATAGACATGAGAGATAGGAAGTAGATCACAAAAAGAGTATTTGTGCACTGTAGAAGCTCATAGGCCACAAGAATTACTTATTTGTACATGCAACTGTATTTTCAGACAGAGAAAGAGAGCGAAGCAGTCTCACCTTCCAGCTGGGTTTTCTCTTGAAAGGGTTTCTGAGAGAAAATATCCTACTTCTTATGTGTGTGTGTGCTTATTTTTTCATTCTATAATTTTCTTGATAATTTCCATTTGTATGCATTCACTAATTACAGTTAAATACAAAACCCTTAAAATAAACTATAATAATATAGAATTTTTAGAGTTTTAATATAATATTATTAGATCTTTTGTGACGAACTATCTAGTGGAATATCTACTACACCTTACAGATCATTTGGTATCAGAGCATGTTTCATTGGGTATTTGGGGATATTTGTAGGGGATCTATGTCAGTGAGGTCAAAAATCATAAATCCCTAATCATGGTTGATGATTCTATAAATGAACCTGGTGATCGTGCATATGTGAGGTTTTTGTGACTCGAACAACAACTTGCAGATATAAACTGCAATATAAACCTCCTCATGGAGGCCCTAAGAAATAAGCTAGGGATATTTGGAGAAGATGGGAGTTCACATGCAAGGGACAAATCAGAAGGGGGATGGGGAGGTTGAGAAGAAACAAAGAACCAACCGAAGAAAGAACCCAGAAAATATCAACCCAATTCGAATTTTTTGAATAAATCCCTGTTCTAAATGGAAGAAAAAGTTGATATGAAGTCGTACCATGGAAATATCAACTCTATGAAGCTGAAAAATTTGTTGCAGAAACTATAAGTTTATTTTAGCATCCACCATATCGAGGAAGGGTAAAATATCTCATTTGCGCGATTGAAATTAGATGGTCATGCACTATTTTTGTCGGAGAGCCACATGGAAACCCTAAAGTTGGAGGGAGAACCTCTAGTGAATAAATGGGAGGATTTCAAAAACCTCACTAAGTCATGGTTTTTTTCCCATCAAGTATGTGGAGGACCAGTGAATCTGGTGGCATTACATAAGGAAAAGTCGGGCTAAAACATGTAGGAGTATACCATAAAATTCAGAAAGATGGATATAATGTTGGTTACCTGATCTGGATTTATGTAGGAAAACAATAAAATACATAAATAAAATAAACATAGAGATGCAACAAAAAATATACTTCATTTCATTAATATCAAATAACTGAAATAATCTTACAGGAAGAATGGAAATTAACTAGCTCAGGCGATGGTAACTTATCTATGAGAAGAGATGTGGCGGCTACATGCCTTTGGAACATGTTATAATGAGGCTTGAATGCCTATTTATTTTTGAGAAGAATGGAAAACCCTAATACACACAAAAACCTAACCCTAGGAGATGAAACTCCAAAACTATGGGCACCGTTTGGGTAAATTGGTGCATCAACTTCCTGGGGTCATAACTTTGGCATACGATCTCCCTTTGACACACACAATACCTTGTTAGAAATATCTATCTAAGGAATAAAAATTTCGAGTGACCAATATAAATATGCATGTTGGTCCTAGTTTTCCCCAAAAATGTCGTTTAGGGCCTCAAAATGGCTCTGGAAGTTGATGATCCGAAACAATGCCAAAAATCATAAGAAATGTTACAATTAAGGAAACTGAAAAACTGAAAGAAACAATGGTGGGGCTCCATGTGGAATAGGCAGATGTCCACCGATATCCACTTGGATCATTATCTCTCCAAAGAACCCATATGTACTCCTTAAGTATTTAGGGGGTTTTCACCGCCATCTGCATGAGCAAGTGATGTTTTCCAAGCCCAAATCGGTGGACAAGGCTTGGGTAAAGGCACAATACCTAGAGAACATAGGCTTGAAAAGAGCGTAATCAAGTGGATCGAAGCAGAAGCAACAATAGGAAGCTTCTAAGGAGGGGAAGAAGAAACAGAAATGGGGAAAGCATACAAAGACGACAACCAAAACACACCAGTGCAAAGATCCTAACAACAACTACAACCGCTGCAACATTGATGGCCATACATAGGAGAAGTGATGGAAGTTGCATCCAGATCTAAACTCCAAGAATAAGAAGAATAATAATAATAAGAATAATCTCATGACCACTAATTCGAGCAACCAAGTTGAAAGTAGCTCAGACGTGGATGAGAATATCGTTTCTACATTAGTGCAGAAGCAGGTGAATTTGAGTAGCCTTCAACAATAGGAAGAGAAAGAAATGACCAAAATATTCCATATAAATATGTGGGTCAAGAAGATGGAGATTTATTCTTTGTTTGGCTTAGGATCACAAGAAAATCTCATTGTAGCGGAGTTGGTCAAGAAGTTGGGGTTGGAAGTTCATGATCATCCAAACCCATATCCACTAGGATGGGTAAATAAGGATGCAAAGATGAATGTAACAAAACAATGAGAACTTATATTTTCTATGAGTGTTGATTTTATTGGTGAAGTAGATCTAGATGTGGTTCCCCTTGATGTATGTGGAGTCATGTTTGGGAGTCCATACATGTACATGTGTGATGAAATATTCATGAGGAAATCCTACCAGTACCGGCTCATCAAGGATGGAAAAGAATTCACCATCAATGTGTACAAAGACAAGTTGCAAATTTCACTCGTAAGTGCCAACCAAGCCATGAAGGTGACCATTTCCAGCAAGAAGTATGTTTTATTAATTCTAAGAGAAAGTCAGATTTAAGAAGAGTCAATAAGGGGCAAGGCATCCTTGGAAGGGTGTACTAAGAAACATAAAAAAAATGGAGGTGTTGTTATAGGCATACAAGGATGTGTTTTGAGAGAATAAAGGGTTACCACCTAAGAGAGAAGTGGAGCATGAAATCCAGCTATGGCCAGACTCCCCATTGAAAAATATTGGGCTATACAAGAGGTATATTATAGAAGCAAGTGAGGTGAAGAAACATTTACAGCATTTTCTAGAACAAGATTTCATTCGGTCGAGTACATCACGATGTGGTTCACCCACCATGATTGTGCCAAATAAGGATGTGACTTGGCAGATGTTTACATATTACAGGGTGTTGAATAAAAACACACTAAAAAATAGATACCCCCTACCTAGGATAAACGATTTGGTAGATGAGTTGCAGTAGGAAAATTATTTAAGCAACCTGGACTTGAAGTCTGAATATCCCCAGGTTCGAGTCAAAGATGAAGATACATGAAAGAGCACCTTCAAAACTAGACAAGGTTTGTATGAGTGTTTAGTTATGCCATTTGGCCTACGTAATGCACCAGCTATGTTTATGATATTAATGAATGATATACTATGCCATTTTATAGAGTCATTTGTTATTGTTTATTTGGATGATATACTAGTATATAGTGCTACCTGGGAGGATCATATTTCACATTCGACTCGGGTGTTGGAAACATTGAAGAAGAACCAGTTGCTAGAAAATATCAAGAAGTGTGAGTTTGCACAACAATATTCAGTGTAGATGGGGTACGTGATTAGTGGAGGAGAGCTGAAGATAGATCCTTTCAATATGGAGGCCATCATGAAATGGTTGGTGCCTACTAATTTTTTTGAGGTCGCGAGTTTCATTAGGGCATCACAATACCTCAGGAAATTCATAACCTCATTTTTAGCGGTAGCAACACCGCTCCACATCATAACAACAAGTGGTAAGAGTTTCTAGTGGGGAAAAGGTCAACAGAAGGCTTTCGAGGATCTAAAGAAAAATATTAGCCAAGCACCAGTTTTGGCATTACCATACTTGTAGTGAACCTTTCAAGTGGAGACAGATACGAATAGGTATTCTATGGGAGTTGTCTTAGTGCAAGGAGGAAGGCCTATATGCTACCACTATGAAGTATTCCATGGGGCATTCCTTGACTATCCTACCTACGATAAGGAGCTCTATGCCATGGTGGAAGATGTGAAGAAGTGAAAACACTATCTAATGGGAAAGAAGAAAATAATCCACATAGATCACCAACTATTATAGTACTTTCATGCCTATAGTAAGCTACAAAAAACCAGGCATTAGAAGTGGATGGAGTTTTATAGAAGTTTCATTTGGTGATAAAGTATAAGAAGGGAAGCACAAAAATGTTGGCTGATATGCTTTCAAGTCCACCCACATCAAAAATTACAGCTTTGGGGACTCTTATGCACATGGATCCATTCACCCATGATGCATATAGAGAGGCATATTCAGAAGATGAGGAATTCAAGGATGCATATCAACAGTTCTATAGTTAAAGTCATATGCATGATGACAACAACACCATTTAATACCATCTCTAGGATGGGTTAATATACAGGATGGATAAATTATGTGTTCCTAAAGGTGAGCATTTGCAACGGATTAGAGAGGCTCACGCCTCCAAGGTTGCAGGCCACTTTGGTGCAGGGAAGACCATGGCTAACTTGCAAAGGTATGTGTATTGACCCAAGCTGCAAGAGAGGGTAGCTAGGTTCATAAGAGCATGAAGTATTTGTTGTACCAGCAAGCCTAGTAACAAGAAACATGGTCTATATCATCCCTTAACCGTACCTACTCGTCCTTAGTAAATAATTTCCATGGAGTTTGTGGGAGGTTTGCCGACAATGAGGAAGGGACATAAATACATGTTCGTGGTAGTTGAAAGGTTGAGCAAGATGTGTGTTATGATTCCATGTAAAAATACCATCAATGTGAAATAAGTAACAAACTTATTCTTTGAACAGGTATTGGTGCACTTTGGGATATCAAAGAGCATAATTTTAGACAGTGACACAAGATTTCCAATGTGAATTCTCGACTACATTGTGGAAGAATATGGACACAAAGTTGAAGATATCTAAAAAATTCCATACAAAAAAATATTGGAAGACATGAGTAGTCAACAAGACTTTGGTGTAGCTTATGAGGGATACAACTAGAAAAATCCAAAGAGCTGGGATGAAAATATTGTATATATACAACATTCTTATAATAGAGCAGTGCAAACTTCTACAAGAAAGTCACCATTTGAGACTTTTTTTGGATATTTTCCACCTCCACCTTTGGATATTGCATATGGGAAGCAAGAGGGAGTGAGGGAAGATACTACAAGAGATTATTTGATGGTTGCAAAAATTATAGAGAAGGTCAAGAAGATCCATATAGAGGTTCAGGAAACACTACATAAGTCATAGGAGAAGTATAAGGCCATGAATGATCAACAAAGAACAAAGAAATTATTCAATGTGGGAAAAAAATTATGACTTTATGTTATCAAGGACAGGTTGTAGGGGCATGGTAATAAAATAAAGGCTCTAAGGTATGGTCCTTTTTAGATACTGGAAAATGTGGGTGATAATTCGTATCGACTCAGTTTATCACCATATATGTGCATTTACTTAGTTGTGAATGTAGAGAATTTGAAACTCTATGAGCCTTCCATGCTAGACTAGGAAGAGGAACATGTTGTCCCTTATGTGGAGCATTTGTCACCAGACACTGAGGCAGAGTTGACAGAAGATAATTTTTTTAGAAGATGTCCAAAACTACAAGAGAGGGACAACATGATCTTTGGTAGATTGGGTTGAAGGGAAAAATTCCAGGCAAAGCTAAATGGTACACTCGAGAGAAGGCGGAGAAAAAATTTCCTCACCTCATTTAGTAAAATATTTAGGGGAAAAAATCTTCGCAAAATTGGGAGGTGTGATCCGAATTGGATCATTATATTTTTTTCATCCATATTTATGCATTTGGAGTGGAAACGTGGAGGAATCAACTCATGGGACTGTTTTTACCGGGGGGGAGCCATTTTGGAAAAACAGGGTATGAAACCTTTTAGGAGCGTTTTGAGGCATCAAATGACACTTTTTGGGGGAAAAAATTTACCGCTTAAGTAGAGAACCTTCTAATGCTATTCCATACATAAATACCTTTCCAAAAATGAAAGAATCATGTCAGTCAAAGTTTGTATGCAAAATTTAGGCCACTTTGATGTTGACCTTCCTGTTTTCACACCTATAGTTTGGCAGGATGCCGCGTCAGCCCCTATTATTGATGGAAAATGGGATAGCCATGTGTTTGTGATGTAAAAGACTCTAGAATGGTATATATTGTAACTCTAGTTAAGAGTTTATTTAGTCAAAATTAACCATGAGTAGGCTATCAAGTTGTGTTATAATCAGACCACTAGGAGGAAGATACATTCCATTTTTTCGATACAATTTTTTTCCATAATCGAGCAAATATAGGTAGAAGAGATAGGAGGTAGAGAACAAAGAGAGGATATGTGCACTATAGCAGCCTAGGGGCCACCTAAATCACTTCTTTGTACCTGCGACCATATTTCGAGAGAGAGAAAGGGAGCGAAGCGACCTCATCTTCCAGCTGGGTTTTCTCCGGAAAGGGTTTCCCATAGACCATATCTTGTGTCTTGTGTGTGTGTGCTTATTTTTTCGTTTTCTACTTTTTTGCATAATTTCCATTCGTATGCATGCACTAATTATAGATAAATCCATAGATCTTAAAGTTTAATAAAATTTAATAATGTATACTTTTTAGCATTTTAATATAATATTATTATATATGTTGCGATGAACTGTCCATTGGAATATCCATTGGAATATCCATGACAATTTATGGGTTATCGAAAAATTGCAACATCTACTATTCCTACCATTTCAAAATGTTGTATGGCTTTCCTATCGATGAAATTTGATTGATTCTATCATAAATCATGCCATACAATCTAACGATGGCTAACTAAATTTTGTATGCCAAAACATAAAAAAATTATTACCACTGGTCCCACCTAAAAAAAATTCAAATTCCTTGATGGGCGGAGGCCACACTATCAAAACATTAGATCAACAATTATTACTAGTTATATCATATTGTTCTCACATTGAAACCAAGAAAATTGAGGTAGATTTGGTTAGGAATGGAATTGATGGGATGTTGCAACCTACAAAACATTCGAACCATAGCTCAACACTCTTTCCTTAACAAGAATTGTTCGCAAGAAGAAAGGGTGAATTAGTCTCATCTTCTACGAGGACCTAAGCACTTTGATGCATGCCCATTTTCTAGGTGAAATTTGATCGTCTGGTCACTTCCAAAGTAAGGTTCATCACACTTATAACTGTTAATTTGCTCCAATTATCATGATTTTGGTTATCTCATATTTTTTTTTGGACATGTATAGTTAAAGAGATGGCACCCAAGAAAGGCACTCTGAAGAAATCGCTATCAAAGAAGGCACAATCCGAAGCTAATAAGGTTATTTAGTATTTGTGGGCCACACCTACACATAATATAAGTAATTAGGAGCCATGATGCCATCATTTTGTAACTAGCCAAAATCCCAGAGCTCAATATTCCTTTTTTCAATGATACAGATGAAACCACTAGTTCTACTATGGCAATTCCCTCTTGAAATGATATGTACAATTGTTTCAAGAACCAAGGGTACTTCATCTTCGCACCTCATAGTGATCAAAATTAGGGGAGGGTAGATGATTGTGTCTTGTGTTTTATCTTAGGGTTGAGGCTACAGGTAGTTGATGCACATGCTCTAGTTTCAAAAAAATGGAGGTAATATAGTTGGTAATCAGGATTGTGAACAACAAGAAAGGGGAATGCATCGTGAATTTCTCACCCGAGGAAGTTCCTTGATATTGTAAGTTCTTAGACCTATAATATATCTTCTATTGTGACTTCAAGGTAATTTTTTATGAGAAATGTGATGTAGATAATATTCTAGTTAGTTCTTTGAAAGAAGATAAGAGGTACTTTACTTAAGATGTTGGCAGATACCCTAACACCACCAACGTGCGAGAGACCTACATGTACCTCATGTTCTTGTTATGTATATTATATGGAGAGAATGATTACTCATAATTTTTAGACCATATCCATTCATGGAAATAGGTTCAATTGGGAAGCTATCATACCTACGTAACTCAATATTAAAATCAAATAGGCACAAAATCATGAAGTTGAGAGGGTTGTGGTTTTCTATATGGCCTCCTATTTGTTAGATATTATATGTGCCAATAATTCGTTTTTTGGTTTAGTAACAAGTTGGAAACTAATCTATAAATTGTCTTGGATATTCCATTGGAGAATTCATCACAACAGATCTAATAAAATTATACTTAAAATTTTGAAAATATACACTATTAGAGTTTGATCTCTCTTGATATTTATAGATATGTAAACTATTGTTAATAACATATGCATGCAAAGTAAAATTATTCTAAAAATAAAGAATGTATTTAAATAAATGCTCATAAACACATTTGACACATGATATGACCTGAGAAACCCTTTTGGGTGAAAACCCCAACTAGAAGATGAGGTTGCTATCATCTCTTTCTCTAAATTGAAATATGGTTGCAAAATACAAAGAAATATGGACTATGGCTTGTGGGTTGCTACAGTGCACATATTGTTTTTTTGTTCTATATCTCCTATCCTTCCTTTTTATTTTTTCTCAACTATGGAAGAAATGCAATCGAAAGACTGAAACCATGTTTCCTCCTAGTTGCCCAATTATAACACAACCTAATACCCTACTAGTGGTTAGGATTGACTACCTAAAATTTCAAATAGGGTTAAAATTTAGACTCTTATAGACTCTTTTACACCATAATCACACGAATAGCCTATTTTTCATGAATAATGGTTGTTGACAGGCATCCTCTCGAATTTTAGTGGTGAAAACAAGAAGGTTAGCTTTTGAGTGGAATAAATTTCACATACTGACTCTGATTGATGTGATTCTTATGATTTTGGAAAGTTCTCTGTGTGTAGGATAGGAAAATAGGTGTGATGATAAAGGGTGAAAATGTGAAGTTGGGTTACACTTTTTTCCCTTTTTTGAGAAAAAAATATCATTTTTAGAAGTTCAACTTTTTGCAAGCCAAAATAGTTTTTCTGTTTAGAATTTCATTTTACGATAAAAATAAAACTTGTCATAAATTTTTTTAGCATTCTATTAATTTTTTTTTGGAATTTTTTTTATTCACATTTTATATGTCAACTTAACAATTCTTTGATGTGTGTTCTTTAGCAATAAAATGATTCATAAAAAGTCATGTTGAGACACGTTGCTGTATTTTTTGAAAAAAATGTGTTTTTGAGAAAAAAATGTGTTACAATAATCTAAACAGAAGCTACCTCGGTATCATTATATTTACGAAACCAATTGATGGATATCATAATTACTAGAATTTTTTGAACGAAACGAATATGAAAAAACTTCATATCTTGAATATGTTTCGGTTCATGTCAAGTTTCTCAACATATTATTTATAAACTAAAAATCTAAAAACTACCCATTATAAACGATGGGCCAATGTAATGCACCATTATTTTTTCAATTTTTTTCACAGTGTATTTTGGGAGATACAAAATTTTGATTTCATTGAATCATAATGACCTTTAGAATTTTTTTGCACCCATTTTATTACAAAATTAGTAAATATATATGGAATTCCATAAAAGTAATATCTCCCGAAAGTAGATTGAATTCTGTAAATGGTAGTCTTGGTTCCAAAAGTTAGTTCATGAAATTTGATGGAGTTCAACCATTCCAATGTTGAAGAAATGTGTTCAGAGCTGAGTTGCAGGGTAGTTGCAGATGTTTTAGTTTGGATGAACTTTTGTAACACTTTAGCGAATTTTTTTTCTGCTCTGTCCCATTAGTTTTAATGAAAAAAAAGTTTGGCCAAACGTTTTATAAAATTTCGGAAAAAATTTTGCTCGCAAATCGCGTCAGTCGGAAAAAAAATCCATGAAGCCCGTAAAAAGAAACGAATTTTTCAACTATATAAATAGCCGAAAATGGAATCATTATTTTCGCACATTTCTTCATTTGGGCTGAATTTGCAAAGGATTTTTTTTGGGTTGAATTTAGAAAGGATTTTTTTTGGGTTGAATTTAGAAAGGAATTCTTTTGGGCTTAATTTGCAAAGGAAGTTTTTTGGGCTGAATTTTAAAAGGTTTTTTGGGCTTAATTTTCAAAGTAAATTTTTTGGAGGTCTTTTTTAAAGTGAATTTTTTTATAGTAAGTGTTTTGGGTTGAAGTAAATCATTTATAATTATTTTTTAAAGTGAGTTTTTGTCTAAATTTTTAAAGTGAGTTTTTTTTGCAGGACTTTGAAGGATTTTTTTTTTTTCGTAAGTAAGATTGATTCTATTAAAAAAGCATATAGTACAAAATATAGTTACAATCAAGGGAAACTAGAAAGCGGGGAAGCCAGAAATGATAAACTATCAACATCAGTCCCGAAAAGAACACAAGAGAGAAACATATAGGACAATGAAAAGGAACATGGGAACCATAAGAGACAAACACAAGAATTTACCTGAAATGGGATAAATCCTCAATACAAACTTTCTTTTCTTTCGTTTTTGTAACTTATACCCAACCTTCATGGAGCAGGTGGGATAAAACCACTTGAAGACTATTGTTGACTAAGGGAAGAGTCTCCTTATCCGAGTCGAAGGAGGAGGACTCATGTGCTCGCTTCTGAGCACTCGAAGAAACATTGGGACCCCCACGATCTACTGAGGGATTATCCTTCTCCTTCTTTGATACATCCACATCTTCTTAAATCTCATCCTCCTTTGAACTAAAAGACTCAATGTCATCCATGGGAGGAATATCAGAGGGTTTCCAAATTTTAGAGTTGGATTTGTGGGTGCTTCTCTTATTTTGTGCGAGGAACATAGTATTGGTTTTCTGAATATTCCCTATTTGATGGAAGTGACGACATAGGAAATCAGCATTCTCAAAGTGCAGGGAATATGTCCAATGGAAATCACCAACTTTGGGATTTATTTGATCGAACAGTCCTTTGTTTATGTAAATTTCGACACATATCCTACCATAAGTGTAAATTCCCTTCTCCCCCCTGGAAGGACCCGTTTCCAGAAACCGACCCAGAGAGTTTCCAATTCCTTGAAAGACTAAAAAGTTCCATAAGTGAGAAGGTAAATTGGGAAGCCTGGCCCAAATAGGTAGCTTGGTGATTATTGTCATAGAAGGGTCGAAGTCTGGGAACCAGGGGGTGAGGAAATTGGGGGAATTTTGAGGTCTAAAATGGGCCTCCTAAAAAAAATATAAAATAATAGTGGAAATAATAAAATAAGATTTGATTACAACATCAAATTTTAGAGGGAAAAAAGAAAAAAACTACTTTTTAAACTTGTATTATGAACTTATCTCCTTAAGGTTTTACTCAAATTTCGAGCAGGGATACTCGTTGGATGAAAAATTTAATTCTCCATCCAACAAGTACCCATGTTGCATACTTTTGACGGACTCTGCTACAAAAAAAATGAGAAATACATGAAAACCGTGATGGCAATCATGATTTTTTGTGTATTTCTCATTTTTCATGTGGTAGGGTTCATCAAAAGTATGCAACATGGGTACTCCCTGGATGAGGAATTAAATTTTTCATCCAATGAGTACTCCCACTCAAAATTTGAGCAAACCCTTAAGGAGATAAGTTGAAAATACAAGTTTAAAAAGTAGTTTTATTATTTTATTATTTTTTAATCTTTTTACTTTCTTACTCCAGAAATGGTGAATCATCCCTGATGGTTGAAATCATCATCTTGAATCCTGTTGGTTTTCATAAATTTTATTTTGATTGTACATTTTTCTTACGAGGCCCATTTTAGACATCAAAATTCTCCTAATGATAACCCTGCTTTTCCCCAAAACCATGGACCACCAGTTAAGGCTTTCTGATGATCTTCATTGAAAGCTAACACCACTATAAAGAAACCCTTCGAGTAGAAAATGACCTTGCAGTTATTTTTCCATGTGGAGTGAATCCATTGGTAGAGATATATGGTGTGAGGCCATAATACATTGAATCTGCAGCTAATGGAAGATTTTTCATAAATTTGAACCTGTTTTTCAAATGCCAGGTGGGAAATTTCTACAGAAGGTACATCTTCCAATTTATCAACAAAAAAGGCTTGGGAGCCTCAGAGGGTTGAGTAGCTTTCTTGGGAGGTTGTGCATGGATGAAATCCTTGTAAGAGAAAGCATGAGCGGAAGATGGTTGACCTACCGCCCCTCCTCGAAGATGAAGGGTTAGAACCACAGTAGCATCTTTCTCAATATTATAAAATGAGAGCAGAAAAGAATCCTCTCACTGTTTACCTCCATAGAGAAATCGTTGAAGGGCAGATTAAATCCCCAATCTGAGTTCAAGAGCATGTGAGAGGTTTTTCACCAAATTCA
The DNA here is from genome assembly GCA_034641835.2 of Pinus albicaulis. Lineage (NCBI taxonomy): Eukaryota > Viridiplantae > Streptophyta > Pinopsida > Pinales > Pinaceae > Pinus > Pinus albicaulis. The sequence goes on along the minus strand of CM076579.1, from coordinate 1,164,128,517 downwards.
AAGAGCGCACCCATAGAAGCTGGTTTTCCTAGAGAGAAGAGTGATCTGTATCTGAAAAGAGGGGGTTGTAAGATATGGCGATGATGGGGTCTCCACATCCTAGATCCTTCTAAGTCATCCATCCCCCATCATAGCTTTGCAAATGTGCCAGAATGGGGAACGAGCTTCTGTTTCCTCAATTTAACCATAACCAGATTTGGCTTGTCTGTATGCTTTGCGAAACGATCTGCAAGTCGACTTTGAACGAAATATTTGGCTTCATTTTTAAAAGACATTTTTTTTGCGAAATTTTTAAGGTAAGTGTTTTGGGTTGAAGTATGCCTTTTGTGTAAAATTTTTAAAGTGAGTTTTGTTTTAAATTAAATCTTTTGTGATGATTTTTTGAAGTGAGTTTTTCTCTAAATTGTGATAGTGATTTTTTCTTTTGCAGGATTTTGAAGGAAATGTTTTGAGCTTCATACTAAATTATCATGGGAAATAAAATAAATTTCAAGAGAAAATATGATCGAACAAGAGACCCTGAGGCTCGTAGAGAACAGGGGAGAGAATATCACCAAAAAAAGAGAGAGAAGAACACTCAAGTATTGAAAGGGAAAATCAACCTCAAGTAGAAGTTGAAGCAGGTATGTAAATGTAAATATTAGAAATGATATTTAAAATTTAACTCTAATGTATTGTGAAAGTTAATTTTTGTTTGATGAACCTATTTGAAAAATATTTTGCAATGTAAACAGAGAGAGATATTCCTCATAACATTGACGATGAGATAGAAAATTTTGAAAGAGAATGTGAAGGAGATATTGCACCAATGATTGAAGATTTTGAAAATGTTGAAAGAAATTCAAGTGAAGAAATCGAATCGGCAGGTATGTATATACATGTTGAATGTGTATTATTGAAATTAAACATATTTATTAATTTAATTATTTATTGAATATATAACTTCATTTTGTACATTTAATTCTAATATGTATAGATGAAATCAATATCGATGATGAGATGTTAGAAAATGTTGACACTGACACATATGGAGATAAAAAATCTGACCATGTTATACGATATCGTGTTAAGCACATTATTGATATATTCTTCAAAGATGAAAATGCTGTAGTTCAAGCCCAAAATTTTGAGATGTCTCTTAACATCAAAGAAATTAAATGAAGCTACGACTTTATTGGGTATTCAAAAATCAACAAAAGATAAAAAAAAATGAAGGAAAATATGATACAAAATATAAATAGTGCTCTAAAGTCAATTGAAAGATCTAGAGAGAAAAGTGATTTAGATGCATGTAGAGCAATACAAATGGTAGTGGTTTCATCAAGTACTAAAGAGAATCGTTTGGTAAAATCTATGGCACAAGCATTAGGGACCTCATGAAAAAATTTGCACACACATCAAAAATTTTGATTGCAAATAGATGTAAATGGTGAAATCGCTTGTTGGACAATTATTTGTAGCCACCCATAAAATGATAGACTTGGAGAAGATGTTAAAAAAATAATATATGAATATTTGATGAAAAATTCAGGTGTTTCATTAAAATTAAGGGATGTGATGCGAAGAAGAATAGCAAGCAATTAGTACGAAGAACATGCAAAACATATCTTGGACACCACTCAGATAGAGTTGTTCAATAACTTCATAGAAGAGAATCATGAAATTAATGTCTCAATCATTCCTTTTGTGCAACAAAAACCATGGTATGTTAAACATATCACTATACATGACACTTTTTGTTGTCGTTATCATGTGGAATTTCAGTTATATTATGACACATTCCTTAATTTCGGTAAAATTTTTTGGAAAAATTCACCTCCTCCGTCCACTATCCATGATTTCATATCTCAAATTCTATGTGTAAGAGAAAGACATGAATTATTTACCAAAAGAAATTTGTTGGTGGTAAAAAATGCGATCATTGTGGAAATTTGACTTTATTTCACAAAAAATATCTTATTGATATAAATGATCATGAATAAGTTCATACATGGATTGGTTCAAGTAGTACTGAAAGTGCTAAAAGGATTGATTTACAGGAAGAATATTTTTTTGTGATAGAGTTTTTGAGAAAGTTTGAGGCATAAATTTATAAATACACCAAGCATTCCCATAGAGCTAGATGGTAGGACTTGTAATTCAAAAAATCCTACAAAGTTTACCAGGGACCATTTTGTCAATTGTTGATTTTGTAGAGAATTACACATTTGTTCCATCAAAATAAATACAGAGTGAATACTTTCATTCTGACCAAGTATCTATGCTTGTCCATATTCTATATAGATGTGCTGAAAAAAATGTTCATCATATAGAAAGCACCAGTGAAAATCAACATGTTATTAAAGAATATCACTTTTATATTAGTGATGATTGTACACATGATACATATTTTGTACAACATTATTTTGATAAGATTTATGACTCATTGAATAGGCATGGAATAAAATTCAATTAACATTGGATATGGTCAGATGGATACACAGGTCAATTAAAATCTTCATGATCATTCTTTTGGTTGTGTCATATTCATATGAAAACCCGCATTAAACATCGTTGGAATTTATTTGAGACTAGTCATAGAAAAGGAGAACATGATGGTGCAGGGGCATGTATAAAATGAGCACTTTGAAGATATCAAATGGACCACTCTGCACACTGACTTGTCTCAACTGAACAAGTTGTTCAATGGGACATCGTTGCACTAAGCCATGAGACTAACCGATCAAGGGAAGTACAAAGGTACATGTTCATATATACAAATTAATCCAGATATATATATATATATATATATATATATATATATATATATATATATATATATATATATATATATATATATATATATATATATAGAACTTAATATACATGATCTAATTTTTATTAATTTTCTAATTTTAAATGTTCTTTATCAAAATGGTTATCTTTGATTGTATTTTGAATAACATATTTATATTCTTGTTTGAATTTTCCATATATTCTTTTTTCGAATATTTGTGTTATAGCATCATTTATCACCTTTATATACATGGTGGTCTATGTATTGGCTTTGGGAATCCCTTTCCATTCAGACTTGGTCATATTCCTAAACAACATTATTTTGAATTCTATATGCGACTCTTCCATGTCTTACAGGCTTGCAGATACGGGTCTACTCATATCTGACCCATGTATATAATTTAAAATACTAAAAAATATATACTCCCTATTAATTGGGTGGGGTTTACGATTTTTACCTGAAGCACACCTACACTAGCCTGTGGCCAAACTGTTTCCCAAATGAAAAAACTGTTTTGAGGAAGTATAAATACACATCATTGCGAAGGCATAAGGGAGGAGAGAGAAATGCATTGATACTATAGCTTGTTATATCCTAGATCAAGTCTGATTATCCCTGTACCTCCTGCACTTCCCAGGTTCAACAAACCCTTGTTTCCCTCTTTGAGATGTTCACCTCCTTTATGTCACATCCTTGTGCAAATTTTATGGAAGAATATTGTTGAGGCTTGCGTTGGATGGATCTGGAGGATGGTTTCAGTTGGAGCCTTCGCTAATTTTAGGTGGTACCTCCATATTCTTTTACATACATCAATAAAGAAGCTTTGTCCCATTCTTGATGTCATGATCTTATATGTCTCTTATACATGTTAATGATCTTATAATTTTTAATTTCATGTTATCTTTTATGAGTTTATATGATCTAAAATATAGACATTTAGGATATATATGTTGTACAAATAGTCTTTGTGCTTTTTATTGAGTGAGTTGCAGGTCTTGAAGCAGATGGAGAAGAAGTGGGTTTTCACCCTGTGGGAACAACCTCAAAAATAGGACATAATAGTAAGTTCATCTCTCCCTAGTTTACTAGTTTAAGCATTAGGACCCTTAGTTTGATATCTTTTTGTTGTTGTATGCCTTCCGCTCTGTTAGGTCCCTCAATCCAGAGCTTATCGTAGTTTTTCCCGCAACAAAGTTCACTACTCCACTGGGGATTACATCTGTGTAATTCCCTATTTGGGTTGCTTTCTCTAGATTTTGGGTTCCCTGACTGATCTGATCACTTTCCCAGTCTTCTTGGTTATTTATCCATTTAGGCAAAAGCCCCGATCTTCTGAATCAGGTTTGGATTTTTTATTTTTCCTTGTTACATTTTCTATACGCAGATTCTAGTGCACACAATCACGTATACATATGTTTCGTCCAAAGAAAAAAATGTATATGCGAGTTTACTTAGACACAAATGCATATACACGTAGGTTGCACACATCCAATCCGCGTATGGCCAGTTTAAAATGAAAAAATGATTTTTGGAATCTTGCAATTTCTTTCTGCCTGCTTTTGGTTACTCCTATAGAACCTCTAATATGTCTGTATAGTGTTTCTCCTTGATGTGTATCACTTTCTCTCTTTCTTGCTTGAAAACCTAGTCAACCTAGGGTTTTCCTTCCCTGGTTAAGTTTCAGGTTGTGGCTATTTCATCGAGATTTATTTCTCAGGTTCTTGGTTGTTCTAACATTTCAAAACAATGATTTTGTGTCAGTTTAGTCATGCTTGGCCTTGTCATTTCTTCATTTTTTGGTTTTTGGCTTGTTGGCTTGTTTGGTTTTCTTTGTTCTTGAGATCAACGTTTCTGGCAAATCTTGAAGTTGTCTTCTTGGTTTCTTGAAGTTTTTGTGTTTGATGGAGTTTTATGCTACTGTCTCAAATAATTTTCCTGGGTTATTTACTTCATTCCACTTATTGATGTCCCGTCATTAGAATGACATGGTTGGCCTAAGGAATTTAGAGTTGATTTTTGGCTCAATTTGCTGATTTGAAGCCTTTGGTAGTCGGTGCTTTTCTCAAAGAGTTTTTGTTGCTTCCTTAAAAATTTAGAGGCTCAAAAAACATTGGTGTTTTCCATTGCTTTTTATTTTTCTTTCCGTTTCATGGTTTTCATCTTTTTTGGAGAAAATTTGTAGTTGTCATTTTGGTCTGGTGGCTTGGTTTTGAGAGAAGTTCAGTAGTGGACTTGTCTATTTTGTATCAAGTTGTTTTTATCATTTTTGTGCAAAGAAGTTCTTGTTTTGGTTTTTCTCTGATTTTGTGTCAAAGTGATCAAACTTGTTATGAAACCAGCTCCAAAAATAGAAGAAAAGAGAGATCAACGGCTTATAAATAGCCACTTTGAGGGGGAAACCTCCAATACATTACATAAATGAACAATTATTGGATGATACAAATGAAAAAACATCCTCTTTATATATAGGAGTCCATGGGGCCACAATGTAATCCTAGTGGGGCCATAATGTAATCCTTGCCGACCTAACAATAATAATGTAAGGGCACAATAATAACAATATGGGGGTTACAAGGGTACAACAATAACAATAAGGGGGTTACACTAACAACAATAAGGGACTATACTATTACTATAAGGACCTAACATGATCCTTTCCTTCAAAAAAGTGTTGTCCTCAATGCTTGAGTAGCTCCGGGTGCTTCTGTATAAAATTATCATCCTCCTGTGTAGAATCTTTAGTGGGTAAGTTCTTCCATTTGATGAGATACTCTGAAATTGATCGATTCCGTAGCTGTCGAGTTCTTGTTTTTGTGACTGCTTCAGGTTCCAATATGGTTTTTCCTTCCTCATCAAGTTCTAGCAATATTGTTTGAACTAGAATTTTGTCCCATATAACCTTTTTTAAGCATGAAACATGGAAAGCTGGATGCACTCGTGAAGAAGCAAGAAGCTCCAATTTTTATGCCATAGTACCAATCTTTTGCAACACCTTGTAAGGACCATAGTACTTTGGCGATAATTTATTATCCTTATTAGCTTACTTGAGGGACATTTGTTTGTATGGTTATAGCAGTAAAAATACCCAGTCTCCCACATCAAAACTTCTCTCACTGCGATGTTGATCTATCTGTTGTTTCAATTGATTTTGTGCCAAATTTAGGTTATCCTTTAAGAGTTGGAGAACTTCTTGTTGATGCTCGATGTGATCCTCCACTACTTGAACCCTAGAATTTTCCCTTAAATAAGATGTGATGGACGGAGGATGACATCCATAAAGTGCCATAAATGGGGTCATTTTTGCTGCAGTATGGAAGGAAGTGTTATACCACCATTCAATGAGAGGTAACCACTTGACCTATTTTGCTTGCTTATCAAATATGAAACAACGAATATATCCCTCCAAAAATTTATTCACTATCTCTCTTTGACCATTGGATTGGGGATGATAAGATGAGCTATGAGCTAGTTGAGTAACCAAACAAGAAAATAATTCGGTCCAAAAATTTCCTGTAAAAATGGGATCTCTGTCACTTACAATAATATTCGGGTTTCCATGTAGCTTTTGAATTGTTTCCATAAATGCAGTAGCAACTGTACTTGCTTTAAATTGATGAGATAATGCACAAAAGTGTGCATAGTTGGTAAGTCTATCAACTACCACCATGATGACGCTCCTTCCTTCGGACTTACATAAACCTGTGATAAAATCCATTAAAATCTCCTCCCAACGTTGACTTGGAATGGATAAAGGTTGTAGAAGACCCAGGGTCTTAATTGTCTCAAATTTATTTCGCTGGAAAAATAAACATTCTGCCACAAAAATCTGAATATCAGATTTAAGGCCATCCCAAAAAAATTCTTTCTTCACCCTGTGGTAATTTTTCAAAAATCCCAAGTGTCATCCTAAAGGAGAAGTGTGCAATTCCAAAAGAATCTTTTGCTTTAGTTGGGAATTATTGCAAATATATAAGTGATCTTTGTACCATAAGGAATTATTTTTCCAACTAAATGTATTAGATGTACTAGGATCTTGCTGCAAATTTTGAATGAGTGTCCAAAATTCTTTGTCCTTCTTCCATTCATGCCTTGCTTTGGTTATCCAATCTGGTTGGACAATATAAATGGCACAAAGTAATGCTTCCACCTCTTCATCCTTTCTTGAGAGTGCATCTGCAACAAAATTTAGCTTCCCTTTTTTTAGATGATTTCAAAGTCATAACCCAACATCTTTGTGACCCATTTTTTCTACTCTTCCGAAGATAGTATTTGTTCCAAAAAGTGTTTAATACTATCATGATCAGTTTTTAACTTGAAGTGTCTTCCCATTAGGTAAGGTCTCCATTTCTTTAGTGCATGTAGTATTGCCAACATTTCCTTCTCATAAATAGCCTTTTGCAAATACTTTCCTTTGATTGATTGACTTTCAAAAGAAATGGGTCTTCCTTCTTGCATTAAAACAACACCAATTCCTAAGGCATCACATTCCACAATAAAGGTTTTTGTGAAGTTTGGCATAGCTAAGACTAGTGCTAGGCACATTGCCTCTTTAAGATGTTCAAAGGCCTTAGTTTCTTCAAGAGTCCATGAAAATGCATCTTTCTTCAATAATGTTGTTAGAGGTGCTGCTATTCTCCCATAATTCTTAACAAACTTGCGATAATACCCTGTTAACCCAAGAAATCCACGCAACTGCTTTATGGTTGTGGGGAATTTCCATTCCTTAATGGCTTTAATTTTGTTAGGGTCTACCTTAACACCCTCATGAGATACAATATGACCCAGGTATTCCACCTCTTGTACTCCAAAGAAACATTTGGATGTTTTTTCATATAATTGTTTCTCCTCCAATAGTTTGAGCACCCTGTCAACATCTTGAACATGATCCTTCCAAGACCTGCTGTAGATTAGTATAACATCAAAAAATACTAGCACAAGTTTTCTAAGGAATGGTTTGAAATGGAATTCATCAACCCTTGAAATGTAGAAAGTGCATTGGTAAGGCCGAAAGGCATGACCCAAAATTCATAATGACCCTCATGAGCTTGAAATGTTGTTTTCAGAGTATCTTCAGTCTTCATTCTAATTTGATGATATCCCGAATGGAGATGCAACTTGGTAAAATAAATTTCTCCATGTAATTCATCCAATAATTCATCAATCACAGGAATGGGAAATTTATCTTTAATAGTGATATTATTGAGTTCCCTATAATCCAGACACATGCACCATGATCCATCCTTCTTCTCCACCAATACTACTGGAGCAGAGAAAGAACTTTGAATAGGTTGAATTATACCAGCCTCTAACATTTCCGCAATCATACACTCAATTTCACTCTTTTGGACATAAGGATATCTGTAAGGCCGGATGTTTGGATGAACACTTCCTGGAATCAAATGAATAGCATGATCATGATCACAAATAGGTGGGAGTCCTTTGCGAGTATCAAACACCTTGGAATGATTGTCCAAAGCTTTTTGGAGATATGGAGAAATAAATGATTTTGATGTTGGAACTTCTAGTGAGCATAATTGTGGAATTATGCCTCGTTGTTCTTTCTTCAGAAGATTTGTCATGACATTAGAGCTTATTATCTTTCTTGGCTTCCCTGTTATACCCCGTAATTCGATTTCCTTTCCTTCCGAAAAAAATTTCAAGAAAATTTCTTGAAAATTAAAAGCTATAGTCCCCAAAGATTGTAACCATTGTACTCCTAGTACAACATCAGCACCTCCCATTGGGATGGAAAGAATTGGACTATTGAATACATATTCCCCCATGGATAGCTTGATATTATGGTATTTTCCAGACCAATTTATAGTTCCTCCATTTGCAACCATCACTTGACATTCTGGTGCTTGGTATAGGAAACAATTCAATTCCTTGGCTACCTTACAATGAATAAAATTATGGGTACTACCCGAATCAATCAACACTATTACCTTTTTCTTCTTGATATGTCCTTCTATCTTGAGAGTTTGAGGAGTGGTAATTCCTACCAATACATTACATGATATGGTTAGACTCATTTCTTCTTCTTCTAGGGTTTCTTCCTCGTGTATATCTTCTTCTTTTGAAGTTTCTTTTTCATTTTCTTCCTCCTCTTCACAATATATGTAAAATAATTTTTTCTCAGCACACTTATGACCTTTAGTGTATTTGTTATCAGAAATGTAGCAAAGCCCTTTTACTCTTTTTTCTTCCAATTTTTGTGGTGTCAACCTTGCAGGTTGTGGAAGTCTAGGAGTAGCAACACTTCCATCTTTATAGATGTGAGTGGTAGGCTTCCTTGTCACCATAATTTTACATTCAATTTTTCTTGCCAACCTGAATGCCTTCTCTAATGAATCCAGTTCCCAAACGCGAACTTCATGTTGGATGTTATCCTTTAAAGTCCCTATGAAGACATCAATCCTGTGTTCCTCTAGAATATCATTTACCCTTATATTCAATTTTTGGAAGTCCTCAATGTGCTCTACCACTAAACCCTTTTTTTTGAGATTTATCAATTGGTTAAAGAAGGTGTTGCTCTTTGTATCCTCATAATGTGCTATCATTTCCTTCATAAAAATTGACCAAGTGACAATTTTTTAACGGGAGCAGAGCCATCAATACCATACAAATGTATTTCTAAATGTAAAGTTTTAATGCGTACCTTTTGTGTGTTTTGCACATTATTGAGATCAAAATATTGCTCCATCTGTAGTATCCATGTTACGGGATCCTTGCCATCAAACTTCCTCATATCGATCTTTGGAATATAATGGTTCTTTAATCCATCATTGGAGTTTATGAAATCACGATTAAACTTTGTTTTTTCCTCATCATGACTTTCCTCTACTATATTTTCGCCATTAGGAATCATTTCTTGTATCAGCTTTGACAAACCTTCCTCCAAACCTTCCATTTTTTCTTCCATACCATTCTTCAAACCATCCATCGTAGCTTCCATGCCTTTCTTCAAACCATCCATATTAGATTCCATGCTTTTCTTCAAAACATCCATTTCATTTTTGTTGCTCTTTGCGAGAGCGAATTTTGGTGCACTTGCTCTTGTAATTTTGATAGATCATGTTGCAATTATTCATCTTCATGAGTCATAGTAGAGTACTATGAGGGCTTAAGGGGTGTTGAATTTTTTTTAGGAGGCATTTTAGAACCCAATACTGATATCTATTCTCAATAGGCCTTTGGAATCACTTAAAACTAATGTTTCAAACGAGACTTATGCAATTGGAAAAAAAATACACACCTTTTCCTTGATTTTGAGGAGCTCAATACTGAAACTGAATTATCTATTTGATTTCGGATCTTCAATATCTGAAATTGGTCCCTGAAGTAGCCCTTTGAATCTTCTTTCAAATGCCATAGGTCTAACCTGATTTGGATTCTTGAAGACAAAGGTATGTCCAATCTCTTACTATGACCTAATTATGGACTAGTTCAATAGAGCGAATTTGTACGACTTTCCATGTGTCACTGTTTCCTCCTTCGGCTCTGAAAAATATACAAAGAAAAATACCATCCGTGTACTTATGGCCACATTTTACAGAATCCCAATCTGATTCTCAGAGAGAGAGTTATGATTTTTTTTCCACGGTCACCTCATTGAGATGAAATTTGGGAACGTGAAACACTCCTAACTTCCACAGATCATTTCTCCCAACATTTTGTGAACCAAGATCTGAAATTTTTACAGAAGGTTTCTCAGGCTTTCAGCTTCTCCCTGTGAAAATTTCAGTTTCTGAAAATTCATAGAAAAATAGTTATAGCGAAAATTCCGCGATGACCTGTTTAGGTGAAATTCAGGAGCCTGAAAAAATCCCTAACTTCCACAGCTAATATCTCTAAAATATTTCGAATCAAGATCTGAAATTTTGCGAAGATGTTCCTCAGGATTTTAGCTTCACAATATAAATATTTAAGCTTCTGAACCTTCGTAGAAAAAAAGTAATAGAAAAAATTGCACGATGACCTGTTTGGAGCAGCGAAACTTTAGAATCCAAAGCTCTAATACCAAATGGTATGAAACCAGCTCCAAAAATAAAATAAAAGAGAGATCAATGCCTTATAAATAGCCACTTTGAGGGGGAAATGTCCAATACATTACATAAATGAACAATTCTTGGATGATACAAATGAAAAAACCTCCTCTCTATATATAGGAGTCCATGGGGCCATAATGTAATCCTAGTGAGGCCACAATGTAATCCTAGCCGAACTAACAATAATAATGTAAGGGCACAATAATAAAAATATGGGGGTTACAAGGGCACAAAAATAAAAATAAGGGGGTTACACTAACAACAATAAGGGACTATACTAGTAATATAAAGATCTAACAAAACTTGTATTATTGAGAAACTCATTTTCTTCTCTTTGTAAGTAGTCCTAGAATATACATTTTTCATTGGTAGTTTTGCATTAATGTAGTTGCACCATTAAGAATATTTAGTCTTTTGATAGTTTTTGAGTGTGTGAGCGTGATATTGAAAAGAAAAGAAAATTTTCTTTTTTTTATTTGTTTCATAGAACCTAAGTAGAAATATCTTTCATCGAAAAAAAAATTGCATATGCATGTAACATGTTTCTATTGATTTCTCTTTTGTGTCAAAACATCACAAGTTGCATTCTCCGTTTACCCTTGACTTAAAAGGAACATCCATTAAAATAAATCACTTAATTAAAATCAACTATAATTTTTTGAGTTATCATTAATATACACCAACTACTCTAGGTTATAGGGCCTTGGAATAGGTGAGTGGAGAGTTAGCTCTCCAGGGCCACTCAAAATTTCAAACATAGAGGTTGTTTAATGAGTGAAATATAGCCTTGTTAAGTGTACTGGGAAATATCTCCTCTAGAGAGTCAAGTGCGAGGGCTAGTGACGGTAGAGAAGAGAGATACCCCCTCTCCTATTTGTTGGATCCTAACTAAATACCATTCCGCCTGGCTGCCAAGACAAACTGGTGTCCATAGTTTCTATTAATAGGTATCACATAGCTAACTACCGGGGGGGAGAATACCCGTGGTACCTAAGGCAGATGTTGCATCACTCTCATTCGTACTTATGGAGGGTACCCTTGCGAAGCTTGGGTACTTGCATCTCCAAATGCTTTTGTTAGGAGGTGAGCATAACTGTTTCTATTACCTTCGCTAGTAGGCCTGGGGTGTAATTACCTCAGACTATTCTCCGAAGGTCCTTATATTCACTTTCTTGTATTTTGGTGTCTGGTCCTTATAACCCATAGCGGAAATACTTGAAGGCTTCTTGATTGTTGTATCTTATGGACATTTTTGTAGAGAGTTCTCTTTGCTCCTAGATTTCCATAGCTTTGTAACTTTTTGACTATACATAAAATCTCATAATTATTAAAAGTGGCTAACCGATCAATTATTTGATTGAGGAGGATTCATGGGCTTTCTCCTTTGAGTGTCGAGCCTTCCTCAAGAAGGCGTAAGAGAAATTCTGATGGTAATTTTCAACTAGTAGTTGCAAACGCATTGGAGACTGATTCTCCGCTTGGGGCTATTGTTTCTTTGGGTGGTCCTAGTACTAGTGGTGATTTAGAGAGGAGTACTCCACTCGTCTCTAGGGTCCCTTTTCAGCAAAAGAAGCTAAGGTGGAAGAAATTCCTAAACCTCTAGTTACTCCTTCCTCTCCTCTTCCTACTAGTTTTCCAGACATTTTGTTATACGTTGGGCCTCTATCTCAAAGACCGGCTAGTCCTCATATTTCTCCTTTTATTTCGATGGCCATAGCTGGGAACACAATTTTGGCCATGAGCACTTCGAGTGTGCATACTCCTCTTTGGCTGAGGGAGGAGGTACTATTGTTATTTCGACTATCACTCCCAATGATGCAATTTTTGGCTCTACCTCCATTCTGTCTACGAGTGGGGGCACCCAAGATTTTTCTTCCCAATCTGGTCCCTTATCTTTTGGAATGCCTTAAAGTGCAATCCCTTCATTTCCTCTCACTATTGCTGTATCTATCTCCACACCCATTTCTTCTATGGCTAGTGGATCAACTTATTTTTAGGGTTTCCCCTTCGGAAGTGGTCATATCCCTCATTCAAACCCTTCCTTAGGTTCTTTGCCTTTCTCCACTGAAGGTCAAGGTTTTAATCCTTTTCTCGGAGGTTAGAAATCTAATGCTTTTCAAGGCTAGAACCCTAATTTCATGGGGTTGGGAACTTGGAATCATTTTTTGTATGGTCAGCAGGGGAATGTTCCTATCTCCTCCCTAGGTGCTTCTCAAGGTTTCTCTCTATTTAATAATGCTTGGAACCCTTACCAAGTGGTTTCATATTAATTTAAAAATTGGATTGGGGGAAATATGTTTGTTTATGGTAACCCTATGATGGGAGGGGGTCCTACTCTCAATTCTTCTTGGCCACAAGGTTTCTCTTATGGTTCATATTTTTCTACGAATAATCCATGACAGCCTAGTGCCTCAGGAAAACTAGGTTATTATTTTCATAATGTTGGGAATCCTTCTGTTGGTGGATGGAAATCTCAAGCTTCTCCATGCTTACCATTCCTGGCAACCCTAAATTTTCCATATTTTTCAAAATTGACTAATGATCCTATTCGATACAGCCTGGGTTGGCCTCTGGTCCCTACGAAACTTCCATCAGATATAAAATTTGAAGGGAAGTCTGGTGAGGATCCAGTCAACCATGTTACCAAATTCTATCTATGGTGTTCATCAAACTCCCTCATCGATGATGCGATTAGTTTGAGACTGTTTCAGTGCACCCTAACTGGAAATTCTACTAAATGGTACATTGATATTACTGTGGGTAGTTTTACTTCATTTGGTGAGTTTGCTACCATGTTTTTGAACCATTTTTAGTTTCTCATTCGATATGATGCTGGAACTGAGCTTCTGGCCAATTTTCAGAAGGATAAGGAGACACACATTTATGACCATATTCAAAAATGGAGGAGAAGGAAGAGGCTCATTAAAGCCCATATTCCTAATGAATTCCTTTTCAAATGGTTCCTTAAATCCTTACAGCCAGGAATCTCAAAGGATATATCTCTTTCGGGGGTACTTTCTGAGGAACAAGTTATCTTTAGAGCCCAACAATTGGAACTGATCTATTCTCAATATCATATTCTTAATAATATTTTTATTGATGCTCCTTATTCCAAAGTGGATTTAGCGAAACCAAAGCCAGGTCTTCATGTTGACGGGCTTGTTGGTTCGATCGATAGTGGCACGACTAACCTTTTGAATCAACTATAGCAGTTTTCTCTACAACCCCATCCTTCTATTTAGGCTACATTTCCAGTGTCTACTCCTTCCCAACCCTTAACTATTAATATTGTTCAATATTCTAACCCTAAAGGAAATCAACGATCCGATGTGAAGAAGAAGGGACGAAATAACAATAGGAAAGATAAGGATGGGAAGGGTAATATGAATAAATCCAATGATAATGTTCGAGAGGGTAAGAGAGAGGAAAAGAAGAAAATTAAGTTACCATTTAAGTTATACACTAGAGACCATCTCACCCATCTCTGCCCTAATATCCAGGATGCTCAGCGCTTGTTAGCTTAGTCGGGTTCCTCTAGTTCACAGGCTGTCCTGAGTAACCCTTTTACCAAAGGGAAACAAATGCTTGCTAGCACGAATGCTAATACTAGAGCTCCCACTGGGGGCAAGCAGGAAGGGGAAAATTCCTCAAATGTATATATGATGAGTGCTCACATTGATGTCGCTATGAGATCACATGATTATGGTGAATCCAAGTATTATAAGTCTAAGGGTGCTCCTAATTTCTGAGCAACACCGTATTGAGAGGCCCATATTCGAGCCTATACCTCGCATGAAAAAATTTTCTACTGAATGTTGGACAATCAACCCTAACAATAAGGCAACCCATAAATACTCCATTGTAGAAGATCTGTCTCATAGTCCTTGCGCTATGTCTACGTTGGAGGTACTCCAGTCATGCCCAACACAAAGGAGTGTGTTTCTCACTACGATTGGGGATATCTATCTAAAGCAATCTCTTATGATCACATTCGATATGTCAAGTCTTAAGAAGATACTTGCTCATCACATGGATTTTCAGATCAAATCTACGTATCAGAAAATCAATATTTTTCAAACTGTAGTCGATGAGGGAACTTCCACATGTGTCATGTATATATCATGTTGGAAATTCATTGGATCTCCTAAATCCATTCCTTCACCTACTCATCTTACTACATTTGATGGCCATTGTCACAAGCCACATGGAATTGTTATGGATTTTCCAAATTGTGTCAGGGGTAAAGTTGTGAATATTGAAGTCAAGATAGTTGATGCCAATTTGGACTACAGCCTTCTATTGGGACGGAATTGGATTTATGAGATGGATGGTGTTTCTTCATCATTATTTTTCATCCTATGTTTTCCCCATGAAGGGAGGATTGTCACTGTTGATCAAATGGACTATTCTCTGATAGATCCAAATGCATCTTATGACTCTACTCTTCCCTTCATGAATGATGCCAAGCAACTTGTGGAGAATTTAGGGGTCGGAATTTATATCTCATTGATGTATACCTTTGATCTTCTGCCTGCTTCTATTCATAATAAAGCTATCTCATCCTCTAGGGCTCATACTCGAAGAGAGTTCTTTCAAACTCATTATTTTTCGGACCCTTGGACCAGACCACTTATCTTGAATCGAGAGTGGTGAAGAACTAACCAACCTAGAGTAAGGATTGCTCGATGCACAAATATTTTCTATTGAGGTGGTTGACGATCACTTTGCTAATATTATTCAATTTCTAAATATGGGGATGACACTTGCAGAATATTTGGTACAACAAAAAAGAGAGTTGGTAACCTACGCAACTGACTTTACCATAATCGTGAGCCACCTGTATAAGCTGGGAGATGATGAGGTACTGCAAAGGTACGTACTGGAGCATGAAAGACAAGCCATTTAAGCATAATCCTATGGAGGCATAGCATGAGATCACTATGCAGGAAAAGCGACAGAGCAGAATATCTTAAGAGCTATGCTGTGGTGGCCCACATTGCATAGTGACTCACACGACTATTGTAAATCCTGCGACACATGCCAACGGACAGGAAGACCGTCGCGAAGGGATGAAATGCCCTTACAGCCATAGATGGCCTTGCAGCCATTCAAGAAATGGGCAATAAAATTCATTGGGCCCATCAACCCACCAGTTAAGAAGACAAGTGCCCGATACATCCTCACTATGACTGATTATGTAACCAAATGGGCAGAAGCGCAAGATGTAAAGGATTGCATTACAGATACAACTGCACACTTTATTTTCGAGAATATTTTAGCCTGGTTTGGTTGTCCAAAGATATTGACGAGAGATAGAGGTACGCAGTTCATTAATGACACAATTCAAGCTTTGAATGAGGAGTTTCGAATCCACCATGGAAAAAGTACCCCATATCACCCGCAGGCAAATGGAACGGTAGAAGCTTTTAATAAAATTCTAGAATAAGCACTTACGAAGGTTTGTAATGTTGATTGAAGTGATTGGGACATGTGCATCCCGTTAGTCCTTTGGTCCTATCAAATCACGTGCAAGAAATTGACTGGGAAAACGCCATTTCGGATGGTTTATGGGAAGCAGGCCATTATGCCCTTGGAGTATATCATTCCTAGCATGTGCATCGCGGCCTTTACAAACTTGGCGGATCCCGATATGATGAAGGAATGCTTAGCACAACTAGTCACCTTGGAGGAGGATCGGTTCATTGCTAACTTTCATGAGCTAGTATTATTATATGACAGCTAGTTTGTGTGTCACCCAGGAAAATTTCACCAACATTGGTTGGGAGCTTATATCGTAGCAAAAATTATGAATAGTAGTGTGGTGAGATTGGCTACGCTACATGGGGACCCCCTACCAGGATACTTTAATGGCAGTTGTATGAAACCATACCGGGCCAACTCGACGCATACAAAATGACTATATGGCCGGAGTATCTGTATTAGGATGGCTAAGCGTAGGCAAGTGGAAAAACACATGCAAGCCTGTTATACGCGCAAGGGTCATCTACAGTTTAGGAAGCACTAAAAGGAGCACTGGGTGTAACGGGGTAATACGCAACTGTGAAAATTAGCCTTTGTAATAGTAATGCTGGGTGAAAATCCAATTTTACCGTTGGAAGGAGTGGGCAGTTGGAAATTAATGCGACGATTTCAGAAGATTTTTTACTATTTCCTTGATGGTAAGTTTCAGCTAAGTTTCATCCGACTATTTTGCACTATCAAAAGCCATAAAAGTAGGAGGGAAGATCAGAATTGGGTTCCATAATTCTTGAAAGTCTTGTGCCTTGAAAATTTCGGTAACTACGGTGCTTCGTTCATGTCTGGGCACATTATCCCCTCTGATAGTAGCAACCCTGAGTTCGTCTTCCAAGCAAGAATGACTGCGACCAATCCCACTGAGTCATCGAAGACCATGGCCTCTACTGAGATAGCATATGATGAGGTGCTGGAAGTAACCCCTGAAGTAGAAGAGGTCATGTCCACACCGACCAAAGGGAAGTAGGTGGAGAAAAAGAAGAATAAGGGGAAAGGCTAGGAGTAGGTGCAGGGAGGACTGCGAAATCGGTTGGGGTGAAGCTGCATGCATCCCCTCGGAACATGCAATCCTTCCGAAAGGTGCCTAAGACACGCTCGCCTAACCCGGTGAAGCAACCTCTGTCTGCTCAGGAAGAAGCTCTGCTAGCTACCCCGTTGACTTAGCTACCGCCCTATGTTTGGCATAGAAAACCCTTAGTGTGCACACCCAAGAACCTCGATTTTATGCGCTCCTATCTGAAAATGCCGCTGGTTCTAGATGAAGTCCCCATAATTTGAGAAGCATTTGGGAATCTCCCCTCAGTTAAGTTCGACGACCATGACCTTGCCAACCTCGAGGCCTTCCCAGAGTTGGCACCTGAGGTATATCTCGAAAGAGTACTAGAGGAAGATGTGCTAAAGGTTGTACCAATGTTGTGGGTGCATAGGTTAGTAGGTTCTGGATTACTAAACTTGCTATGGATACCTCACTTTTCCAAATACAATATCACCAACCTAGTTGTGCGAAAAATAGTAGCCTTGATCCATGATGACAGCTTGTGGATCTAGTACTGCGTCCCCATCGATGCCACCCTAATTCACTACATTAATGATCTCCCCACATAGGGGCCGAATCCCATGGAGTGCATCGGCAAGAAGTATGAGCAACAGATCACCGAAAAGGTGCGAGAAGACTACCATGTTGAGCAAAACAAAAGAGGGTTCCTGATCGGAACCATTATTGACCCTGGAGTGTGCATGGATACCTTGCCGCTAGCTTGTAAAATGATGTGCAAGTGCCAGGCCATGCCTGTCCCTGCCTATGTGATTTAGCTTGTTGGCCGTTTCAAAAAGGGGGTTTGATTTAACTAGTCTCAGTTCCTCTACAGCGAGTTTCTGGAAAACGTGCGTGAGGCCCAGGACCATGGGAAGGCATTCTGTTAGCACGGAAAGCCCTTGTGCTAGACTAATTACTACAAAATATATATAAAAAACGTAGCTAGGGGACCCTTTTCCAACAATATTGTGTTGGGACCTATTGGAACAGGGTCCCCTAGCTGCATTTTTTATATATATTTTGTAGTAATTAGTCTAGCGTAGGGGCTTTCCGTGGTAACAGAACACCTTCCTGTGGTCCTGGGCCTTGTGCACATTTTCTAGAAACTTCGTGAAGAGGAATTGCAACCATTTAAAGTAGACCCCCTTTTCACAATGACCAACAAGCTTAATCACATAGGCAGGGATAGCGGTGGCTTGGAACTTGCACATCAATTTACAAGCCAGCAGCAGGCTACCCATGCCCACTCTAGGGTCAGCAATGGTTTCGATCAAGAACCCTATTTTGTTTCGCTCGACATGGTAGTATTGTTGCACCTTGTTAGTGATCTGTTGCTCATACTTCTTACCGACGCACTCCATGGGATTTTGCCCCTAAATGGGGAGACCAATAATATGGTGAATTATGGCAGCATCGATGGGGATGCGATCCTGGATCCACAAGCTGTCGTCATGGATCAAGGCTAGCAGCTGTCACACAACTAGGTCAGTGATATTGTATCGGTCAAAGTGAGGTATCTGCAACAAGTTTAGTAATCTGGAACCTGCTAACCCATGTTCCCACGATATTGGCACTACCATTAGCACATCGTCCTCTAGTACTCTTTCGAGATATAGCTCATGTGCCAACTCTGGGAAGGCCTCCAAGTTGGCATGCTCATGATCGCAAAACTTAACTGAGGAGAGATTGCCAAATGCTTCTACAATTATGGGGACTTCATCCAGAACCAATGGCATTTGAAGATAGGAGTGCACAACATCAAGATTCTTGGGCGTGCGCTCGAGGGTCTTCTAGGCTGAACATAGGGAAGTAGCCAAGTCAGCGGGGCAGCTAGCAGAGCTTCTTCCTGAGTAGATAGATATCACTTCGTCGGGTTGGACAAGCGTACCTTAGGCACATTTCAGGGGGATTGCACATTCTGAGGGGATGTGCGTGACTTTACCCCAGCGCATTTCGCAGTCCTCCCTTACCCCTACTCATGGCCTTTCCCCTTATTCTTCTTTTTCTCCACCTTCTTCCCCTTCGTTGGTGTGGACACAACCTCTTATACTTCAATGGTTACTTTCAATACTTCATCGGATGCTATCTCAGTAGAGGCGACGGTCTGCGATGACTCAACGGGATTGGTCGTAGTCATTCTTGCTAGAAAGACGAACTTGAGGTTGCTGCTATCAGAGTGGGTAGTGTGCCATACATGAACATAGTACTATAGTTACCGAAATTTTCAAGGTACAAGACTTTCACGACATACAAAACCCAATTATTATATCCCCTGCTCCTTTATAGCTTTGGATAGTAAAAGATGGTTAGATGAAACTTAGCTGAAACCTACCATCAAGGAAATGGTAAAAATTCCTCTGAAATCACCGCATTAATTGCCAACTGTCCGCTCCTTCCAACGGTAAAATTTGCTTTTCACCCAACTTTACTATTCCAATGGCTAGTTTTCACAGTTGCGTATTACCCCGGCGCGCCCAGTGCTCCTTTTCGTGTTTCCTGACATGTGGACGACCCTTGTGCGTATAACGGGCCTGCCTGCATTTTTCCTTTTTCTTGCTCGTATCCATCCTAATATAGCTACTCTGGCCATATAGTCATTTGGTATGCGTTGAGTTGGCCCATAATGGTTTGAGACAACTCCCATTAACATATCCTGGTAGGGGGTCCCCGCGCAGCATAACCAATCTCACCACACCACCATTCATATATTTTTTTACAACATAAGTTCCCAACCAATGTTGGCAGAATTTCCTTGGGTGGCGCACAAACTGGCTGTCATATAATAATACTAGCTCATCTTCCTTAAATGAATTCTATCGTATATGCCTATCATGCCAGGATTTTTCCCAGGCCTTATGAAGTTGTTGATGAAATTTAGCAATGAGTTGATCCTCCTCTAAGGCGACTAGCTATGCTAAGCATACCTCCATGATATCTAGCTCCGCCAAATTTGTAAAGGCCGTGATGCGCATACTAGGAATGATAAACTCCATGGGCATAATGGCTCCTTCCCATAAACCATCTGAAACGACATTTTCCCAGTCAATTTCTTGCACATGGTTTGATATGCCCAAAGGATTGATGAGATGCACACATCCCAATCACTTCGATCAACATTATAGACCTTGGTAAGTGCATGTTCCGAAATTTTATTAAAGGCTTCTACTGTTATATTTGCTTGCGGGTGATATGGGGTAATTTTTGCATGGGGATTCAAAACTCCTTAGTCAAAGCTTGAATTTTGTCATTAATGAAATTTGTACCTCTATCTCTCATCAAGATCTTCAGACAACCAAACCTAGTTAAAATATACTAAAAAATAAAGTGTGCCATGTTATCTACAATGCAATCCTTCACAGCTTGTGCTTCTACCCATCTAGTTACATAATCAGTCGCAGTGAGGATGTATCGGGCACCTATCTTCTTACCTGGTGGGTTGTTGGGCCCAATGAAGTCTATTGCCCATTTATCGAAAGCCTGCAGGGCCATCTGTGGCTGTAAGGGCATTTCATCCCTGCGCGACGGTCTTCCTGTCCATTGGCATGTGTTGTAGGCTTTGCAATAGTCATGAGAGTCACTATGCAGTGTGGGCCACCACAGCCCAGCTCTTAAGATCTTCTGCGCCGTCACCTTTCCTACGTAGTAACCTTCTGCTATGCCTCTGTGGGCTTCTGCTAAAATGGTTTGTCTTTCATGCTCCAGTACGTATCTTCGAAGTACCTCATCAGCTTCCAGCTTATACAAGTGACCCACGATGATGGTAAAGTCAGTTGTGTGGGTTACCAGCTCTCTTTTTTGTTGTACCGAATATTCTGCAGGTGCCATCCCCTTATTTAGGAATTGAATAATATCGGAAAAGTTCTCATCAACCACCTTAATAGCAAATAGTTGCACATCGGGCAATCCTTCCTCTAGGTTGGTTGGTTCTTCACCACTCTCAATTCGGGACAAGTGGTCTGGTCCAACATTTAATCTCCCCGACTTCACAATTATCTCAAAGTCATATTCTTGAAACAGTAGTAACCATTGGCAAAACTTCCCCCCTAACACAGGCTTACTGACGAGGTACTTCAAAGCTGTGTGATCCGTGAACATCTTGAATTTCTCGCCCAACAGATAATGTTGGTATTTCTGAAGGGCATACACCATTTCCAGCCCCTTGCGTTCAAGAGTAGAGTAATTACACTCCCCGCTAGAGAGTTTTCTACTAGAAAATGCAATAATGTGGTCAATTTCCTCCCCCATATTTTATTCATCAACTTGAAAGTCTTCAAGGAAAAGCCAATTTCTTTAGGAGATTCATTGTTAACTATGCTGAGATGATGAAGGGATTTATGAGATTGTTGAAGAATGGAATTCCATTCTCATGGGATGAATTTTCTCAACACTCGTTTGATGATTTGAAAAAACAAAGACATTTTCTCCTTTATTGAGTCCACCTGATTATAGAATAAAGTTCCTTTTGCATCTTGCTAAGGTAGAATCTACTATAGGTATGGTTCTGGTTCAGGAGGATGACACTCTTTGTGAGCATGTTATTTATTATCTAAGCCGAGGTTTCGTAGGTCTTGAACTGTGATATTATCCCATTAAGAAGTTAGATTTGGCAGTTGTCCATGTTTTCCAGCGACTCAGGCATTACATTCTCCTTCACAAAACTTAGGTTTTGGCAATAGTAAATCCTTTTCAATTTGTTCTAGGTAGGTGAGTGATTGGGGGAAAATAAAATCGATGGATTGTCATTTTACAAGAGTTCAATCTTGAATTCCTATCACCCAAATCCATGAAATCATTTGTATTTGTGGAGTTGATCTCTTAGTTTCCTTGTGGATATGAGATTATTTATGAGGAGTCGTTCCCTCATGAGCATATTTTCCTCATTTATTCACAAGATCTTTGGTATGGGGATATGATTTTTTATCTCCATACTTCGAATTTCCCCCTCACTTTTCTGAAATATGAGCATTGAAATTTGCGTCACTTGGCAAAAAATTATCTTATTATTAGTGACACTCTTTATCGTCGTGGGGTCGACTCGATCCTTAGACGTTGCTAAAATCTTGAAGAGGCTCAGTTTGTGCTGAATGATTGCCACAATGGAGCTTGTGGTGGTAATTTATTTGGTCTTGCTACAACTCAAAATATTTTGCGTGCCGGATATTTATGGCCCTCGATTTTCAAATATTGTGTTGAAGCGGTAAACGAATGTCACGCTTGTCAAGTTTATACTCCGAAGATGCGTGCTCATCTAGCTCTGCTCTTTATTTTTATCACTGTTGGTCTATTTAGTAAGTGGGGAATTTATTTTACTACTTGTATCACGCCTTCGGAAAAAGTTCATAAGTACATTATCGTAGCAGTGGACTACTTCACCAAGTGGGCCGAGGCTATGCCTACTTTCTCGAACTATGGTGAAACAAAAACCCTGTTTCTATTCAACCAAGTCATTTCTCACTTAGTTATTCCCAAAGGGATTATCACTGACCCTGGTAGTCATTTTTATAGCTCCATTATGGCTGAATGGTCTCTTAAACTAGGTTTCTAGCAAGAGCATTCATCTCCATATTATCCTCACGCAAATGGGTAGGTTGAAGCCATGAATAAATCCCTAAAGGTTATCCTTCAAAGGAAAATTAATAAACCTGGGTCAAATTTGCATGTATTGTTGTATCCTGCACTTTTGGCATACCGGATGTCAGTTAAGACTACAACTGGGTTTACTCCTTTCCAACTAGTTTATGGTTTGGAATCAATCTTTCCTGTTGAGTGTGAGAGTCCTTCCCTTAAGCTTGTTTTTGAGATTCTTCCTGAAACTTCAAGTCTCGAAGAATGCCTTGTCTATCTAGAACGTCTTGATGAGAAGCGCCCAGATGCAGCTACGATTAATGAGGCCCATAAGAAAAGAGTGAAGGTGCAGTATGATAGAGAGGTCAAACCTAGGGTTTTCTCTGAAGGTGAACTAATTTTGGTCTATGATCAGGAAAAGGATGCCTCGGGGGAAGTGAAATTCAAATCCATGTGGTATGGCCCTTTCATTGTCAAAATATTTCTTAAGAAAGGAGCTTATGCTTTGGTTGAATTGGACAGAAAAGAGTTGGCGGAGGCCAGAAATGGGCTCTATATTAAGAAGTATTATGCCTAGGGAGTTTCCTAGCATTTTATTTTGTTGTATATATTGTATTTTTTATACATATCTGTCTATAGATTCTGGTGTGACCTTGATGTTTTTTATCTGCTTTGGAAGGTGTTTGTGGATGATATCAGTCACTTTGGCTTTTTCGATAGTGCTAGTCGACATACCCAAAATCTTTATTTCGCGGCTTGGATAGTATACTATCCGTTTGGTCAGTTGCTAGACTCAAGGGGCATATGTACCGGTTCTACTTCGAACAATGTAGCATAATACATTGCTATGATCAATCTAATTTCAGGGAAATGTCTCTTGGTATTGGTTCATTAGTGGTGTACTTGGATTCGCAACTGGTGGTTTCACGGTTGAATAACATCTATCGTGTCAGAGATTCATTTTTATATCTTTTACTTATGAGAGTGCATTTGTTTCAAAGATCATTTAATTATGTTACATACATTCACATTCTCTGTTCAAAAAATTTCTTTGCATATTTATTAGTTAATCAAGAAATTGATTCGCATATTAATCATTGAGTACATTAAATATCAAAAAACATCAATCATCATTGTATATATGAGACAATCACATCATAAAATTGTTGTATATATATATATATATATATATATATATATATATATATATATATCAGAGCCATGTTAAAAAATATACAAAACTTGGACAATTATGTCCTACAAAATTAGGGCTTATGCGTAATCGTGCTCATCATCAAAAAATAATACACTGATCTGGTCATCATAAAAGTCTATGCCTATCGGCCCTTCCCTGGATAGGTGTCACGGAAGAACACTATGGAAGTAGCCACACAATGGAATAACCATACCCAATTGTGTCATACACACACTACACATCTCTGAACTCCTTCAGTGAGGTCCTCTACTACAGCCATAGGGACATGGAAGGTCAAACCCTCCAAGTTCCTCTGAATAGCATGGAGAACTCTCCCAGGACCCTCTGCGGCATCCTTAGCCTCTCTTCCGTAGTGCCTATGCCTTGGGAATCCCTCAGGTCTGACTCGTTAAATATCTATAACATGATAATTAAATTTGTAAGTAAATTTTCTTATCAAAAATATTTGTTCATTTTCATATTTTTATTGAAAATCCAAAAAATCAAATAATAAAAAAAACAATTTAATTGTTATCTTACCAATCGCTCCCCATGTTGCATCAGGTGGTAAGGGCAGATCAACATCTCCCCTGAAGTCCATGCCAACATATGGGTAATCCTCCATGGTGATCACTTGTTCTCCCTACCAGAGGAAGAAATCATCATCCCAGGTAGTTCTAGGGACTTCGCCACCTGCTAGCCTCTTCATCTGGTCAAACCATCGTGTTATACATGGATCTCATGGGCTACTAATAGTAGATATAACTTTGGCTCAAAGCCCTTGTATCATCTCAAAGAATAATGTGCATAAAATGGTCCCATAACCGAAATTTTTTGTTTTATTCTTCTCAATGGAGGTTAACTGTTTCTTCAAATTGGTTATCAAGGCAATGCACCAATCATATAGTGTAGTCAGGAATTCCAGTGCCAAACTCATGTTCCCTCATGAGGCTTGTTGCAATGAAGCCAATCTGGATACTCTGACAATGGTGAAAAGAAATATTTTCATGTGTAACCGTTGCACATCTCTAATTGGGATTTGAGTCCCAAACTTCTGAGTACCCTCTGCACAATATATGCGAATGTAATTTTCCACATTCAGCCCTCCTATTGGGTTGCCTTGTAAATTTACCGGTTCTCCCCTTTGAGAGAGTCCAATTATAAAATATATGTTTCAATCTCGATCCTTAAAGGCATTTGATCAATCATGAAGTAGTCCTCCTCTGGGTCCCAGTAATTGACGATAATTTCAAGCAATTTGTGTTCATTTTCATATTTTGCATCTTTAAAAACTTGAGCAAACCACATCCTCGGAGTATATATAAGGAAAATTAGTTCTCCATAAACTCATTGTCAATTGTTCTATGCTCCCTTTCCCCAACTAATGGTCATCTTAAATCAATTCAACAAAAATTCATTAGATTTTTATTTTGAAATTTCAATTTGCACATATGTGAGTTCCTTCCTACATATTCATGTCTAGACACAGGTTTGAAATTATGAACCTGCGTATACATAGAGTGTTTCTCAAAAAACATAAATCCTATGGTGAAATTCACAAAACATTACTTGAGTTGATAATAAAATTGATTACTAAGCTGATTGAGAATATTACCTAGAAGATTTGGGCTGATTTGTTTGAGAATTGGTCCGGTTTGAAGTTAGGGATTTTTTTTGTCCAGAGCTCTTTCTCAAATTCTTCAATGCACAAATGCACAAATGTGAGTCCAAAAGGCCTATTTATGCCCAAAATTCAAAAAAATTTCAAAACCCACTTGGATACAGTTTTGTATTTAATTTTTGAATTTGTCCAAGACTTTATGACCTTTTGGATTTTAATTGCTAGGATAGGTTGTTTTCAGGTCCATTTGATGATTTCAAGATGATTCCGTGACTGCGTTGATTCCATGACCGCCAACTTGTCATGGCAAGTATTGTGTTCAGAACTAGCACATAGGTTAGGGAATTCAGTTTCCATTGCAGTTATGCATTGTAGAAATTTTAATACAATTATGTATTTCCTAGATTCTCCTGATCTAACAATTATAAGCCATTGTTAAATACAAAATCCTTCTACTTAAATCTATGTAGAAATTTAATCGCCAATTGCAAACACATGAAGAAACATCAATCACAAATAACACATATGTTTTTACCAGGAAAGCATAAAGCTAAAAGCCCCACCATAATATATTATGTATATATCATGGATCATGAAACAATCTCATACAAAACTCTAATCCAAGAGCTCTCAGTACAATATACAATCATCTCACACTGTCATACAAAAATTGGCCAATACATGCGCCAATTTACTGCCTCTTGACAGCCTGCCTCCACTACGCAATCCCTGATGATCAAGAACCTCTGAATGCTTCATTATAGCCTAGCTTAAATGCGCAATACTCATAGGCATATCCAATGTGTGTTTGGTTCCAAGTGTGCACCCACTAGTGTCACAACTGATAATAAAACAGTCCCTGTCACCTATCTCTCAACTAGGTCTCCACCGGATCTGACATGCATGTAGTTAAAAATAGTAATTCTTCAGTTTCATGTGAGATAACTCCACGTGAATTAATTTAATATTTGATTCACTCATCTCTCACTAGTGTATCTTTATTTACAACTAGTTACAATTAGCACAAATGAGCTTAACTCACTTAAGTGAGTTAAAATACTTTACAACTCACATAACTACACATCAAACTCTGTTACAACTTTGAATCACTCATTTACAACGAAGTCCACTTACATGTCCCACCAACCAACCTTAGAACTCAAAATTCCTTCAGTCAACTAGTTTTCCACGTCAGTTAACTGAAATCAAGTGCTTCAAGAGAATAAATTATTATTTATTGTCTAATTATTATTAAGAGATAATAATAATCGACATTCATTCTATTTTTAGACGTTTGATCTATGAACAGAATTCGCACATGCATTCCAAAAATAGAAACCCATCCATAAATATAATTTTCTCAACCATCTATAAATAGACTCCCGCTATAAATAGATTTTTCTCACCATTCTAAAAATAGACATACACCTAAAAATAGTATGTTTGGGCCCCACCTAGTGTAGGTGCTTAATTTCACTAGGATCAAAGATGTTGCTTCTAGATGCCAATTTCACTATTTCTTGTTGAAACCTTCAACATGCATACTAGCCTCCATACTGAAATATTTTCATAGGGTTGGCCCCATCATGTTATGATTATTAGACCATTTTCACTCGCTGACTTATAAATCATGATATGATGGTAGAGACATCCTTTACATGGGTATCCTAGTTAGATCCTCTCTAGCATATGTTGACCATGCTGCAAATTGTGTAGGCTTGGGAGTCCTCTTTAGTCTGGCCATGACTTATGCGACAAAGCTTAATTCTTCTTCTTCTTCACTATCTTTATGGCTTTATACCATAGAGGCTCCCATTTTATTATTGATTTGTTTTGCTGCATTGCATATTGACCATTTTTATATCTTGGCCTTAAGCTGGCTTCACTTGGACTCGTGCATAATACATATTTTGACCATGTCTTTCTGCAAAGTCAAACTTGCAATCACTTATCCCCTGCAACTTGACACCTTTTTCCCATGGATGGAACGTTCCTCTGAGTGTCATTTACCAGTTTCACCACCTTACATTGAGCATAAGATTGTTCATATCTGAGGAACTAGAGCATATGTTCATCGACACTTGTTCTATCCAATATACTATAGTGGTTATTTTATTCTTTTTTCAGGCTTTGAATATGAAAAATATAAAAAGATAAAATATCCCAAAAAAAGAGCCGAATCAGGACATTACTTCCATATTTGATGGCAACTAAGAGTAAGTTTTATCACCCTTGAAAAAATGACAAAAAGCTGTCTTTTCTCCATTTTGGGATGGGTGTTAGTTTGACTTAGAATAATCCATAACCTTGTTATCGAGTGAGTACTCCCCCGATTGGTTATCTCTTCCAATCATATGTAGGGTTTTTTTGCGCCTCTACATGAAAACCTTATACATAGTTATCATATGCCGCCATAGTCAAAATGAGTCATGCTTTTGCTCAAGGGAAGTAAACATGCGTTGGCCTTTCTACGGTGTCTCTTGAAACATTTTTTAGTTGGCCATCCCCAGTCTGTCAGAGTCTTTCTCTATCACATCAGCTATTTAGTCCTTTTCTCATGGTGTTTTGAGAAGGTATTCATTGACTTACCCTGGCCCTATTTACATTATTGATAGGTGACCTTATGCTCAACATTTTATCAACATCATGGGTCTTTTACTGAGTGGTTTCCCTTGTGTTTGACTTCGACTCCCATTATCACACTTGGCATCCTTGCAGTACCTTGGTTTCCATTTGACCCTATTCGTGGATTCCTCCCCTCTTTGTCAGCTTTTATTATTGGCCGGTTCTGAGGGTTGCTGTTTTGTGCTAGCTACATTTTATGCATGTCAAAAACATGATTTGTGTTGTTTACTCCACTTTTCTTCGTCCATTTCCTTCCAAATTTTGGCCTGCTGGCTACACTCGCGCTGGATTGATGTGGGATGCAGATCATTTCCCATCGAATCCGACAAATTTCTAGCAGATCATTTCCCATCGAATCCGACAAATTTCTCTAGGAATAAGGTCTAGAGTCCTTTTTTCAGTACCTTAGGGTTTACGATTATTAGTGGCAGATTACTTCGCTATTGACAATGAGAATACATCAATGTCTCATGACTGGTAGATTCTATCAAGTGTTTGAATTCAAATCATTCATTTGCAATTGTTAGATTGTACTGGGGTACCTTGAATCTCATCATCATTATCGGTGAGTTGTACCCCGTTTGTTAACGATATACATCAATGACCAATAATCAAACGATGTCTCACATGGTCAACTTCAGCTCATTTATTCCCATTGTGTAGAATTGTACCATAGTGATTGATGAAGACCTCAGGTTTGCATCAACATTCTTTAGTTCACTTTGATATCTCCTTCAGATTTCTCCTAGTGACTCCATCCACCCTTATATGTTGTATTTCATCACAATAACATTCTAAATGTTGGCACCCAAGTTACGTGCACTACCACCTTTTCCACCACTTATGATTTGGCACTTGTAGATTCAGTTGTGATTTCAGTGATCATATATATTTGCATCATCATTGATCAATATTCTACATGTGATACTTTGACATGATTTTGATATACCCTTCCGAGCAGTGATAAGAGAATTCACTATGTACTTTACAGTTTATGTTATACTTGTATACATATTGGATCTGCTCCATAATTGTTATGCACACATGCTTTACTTTCACTGAGCATGGGTATGCCTGCCTTAGACATGAGCTTACTTTCTGATTTCGTCACCAGTTTTTAGCAGGCTGAAATCTGGTGAAGTCCTCTCAAGTCCTCACAAGATTATTTCTTATGCACATAATACATTTTGGCCATCATGTACCTCATATATTAGGGGGAATCTATTATAACATCATTTATCACCTTTATATACTTGATGATCTATGTATTGGCCTTGGCAAGCCTTTCCATTCAGACTTGTTCCTCTTCTTAAAAAAACATTATTTTGAATTCCATACGTGACTCTGCCCTATCTTACATGCATGCAGACGTGGGTCCACTCCAGTGGTCCACTCATATCTGACCCATGTATAGAATTTAAAACATTAAAAATTTATATAAACTCCCTATTAACTCAGAGTGGTTTATGGGTTTTACCTGAAGCCCACCTACACCAACTCGTGGCCAAATTGTTTCCCAACTGAAACAACTGTTTTGAGGAAGTATAAATACACCACATTGGGAAGGCCTAAGGGAGGAGAGAGAAAGGAAATGATACTATAGCCTATTATAGCCCAGATCAAGTCTGATTATGCCTGTGCCTCCTGCGCTTCCTAGTTTCAGGAAACCCTTGTTTCCTTCTTTGAGATGTTCACCTCCTTTATGTGACATCCTTGTGCACCTTTTATGGAAGAATATTGTTGAGGCTTGGGCTAGACAGATTCAGAGGATGGTTTCGTTTGGAGCCGTCGCTCATTTTAGGTGATATCTCCACATTATTTTACATACATCAATAAAGAAGCTCTGTCTCGTTCCTGATGTCATGATCTTATATGTATCTTATACATGTTAATGATGTTATAATTTTTAATTTCATGTTATCTTTTATGATTTTATATGATATAACATACTAACATTTAGGATATATATGTTGTACAACTAGTCTATGTGATTTTCTTGAGTGAGTTGTAGGTCTTGAAGCATGTGGAGAAGCAAAGGGTTTGCACCCTATTGGAACGACCTCAAATGTAGGACATACGAGTAAGGTAATCTCTCCATAGTTTACTAGTTTAAGCATTAGTACCCTTAGTTTTATTGTTTTTTCTTGTTATATTCTTTCTGCTCTGTTAGGTACCTCAACCCAAACCTTAGGGTAGTTTTCCCCGAAACAATTGTCGTATAAGATGTATATAGATCAATTGGAAATGATGTTGAAATAATAAAAGGGACTCAAAATTTGCAATCAATTAAAAAAAAGGAGCACAAAAATGTGTTTGCATTTGATAAAAAAAATATTCTTGTTCTTCTCATGTTCACATAGATAACAAAGAATTCAATGATGTTTGTGCAAACAAAATGTATGTAAAATATTGGCAACATATAGAACTAAAGATAAAGGGGAACATGTATATTGCAAACTTTGAAGAAATGCAGTCAGAGGAGATCATAGTATCATCTGAATGTGATTGAGTTTCTGATATTATTAGAGAAAGTAACAATTCAATTGCTTTCATATGATAAAGATCTAGAAATAGATAATAAAATCAAGTACACATGTTAATTTTAAGGTTAATTTTTCATGTTAGTTATGATCTAAATTTATGTAAGTTTGTTTTATTGTGCAAGAGATTTTTTTTCTATAGTTGCACCTACTAACCACGTATAAAATTTCAAGTGTTATTTGATGCATTGCACTAAACAAAAGATGAAATTATTGGAAAGCTATGATAATAATGGGTTTATATATAAAAGAGGGTCTATTATCCTGAAAGGTTATTTTTGCCAAAAAACTCATCAATTTCGGGATTTTATTTACTTTCAACACTATGAACTTGATGCCATAAGTTAGTAATATAGTCACTTGGTGTGTGTAGCACATATAAAGTTGATTGAAGTTCAATCAAAGAAAAAAATGAAAATTAAGAAATGGAAAATGTCAAAAGATGATCATGAACGGATCATTGAAGATGACATTCCATTACAATTTTTTTGATTGAACTGCCCAATAATTTCTTCTCCTTGGATTCATCTTTCAGAACTTACAGAACTCAAGTAGAAATTGTTAGCACTTTTTTTGTGCATTCCTAAGTTTTACATTATTATATATATATTTTATGTAATTTACAAGTGTTTGCACATGTACATTGTTTTTGCACATGCACATAACAAGTAATTTATACACATGTACACATACATGTAGATTTTCTAGTCTTAAATGATTTCATGCATTCTCTGGTATGAACTATTTAATTGTATGTCATGATTACAAAATGTACATATCTATGATATTTGATATGATGCAAATTTTAAGTTATGATATTGTTTTAAACATATAAATAAAATTATAATATTCATTCTTGAATGCAAAATGTCTGGTACGTGTTTTTTAATTTCTAGTTTACTATGAACAGACATCCATAGTAGCCTTTATATGTACATTAATGAAAAATGTTGTGTATTGGATATTTTTTAATGCAATTTTAAAATGTTATGAAATTGTTTGACACATATATGCACACCTAGAATTTTATGATTGTTTTGAGATGTACATCTATATGTATTGCATATTAAAGTATTATAAGAATTATTTCAAATGAAAAATATATGAATTAAATGCAAATTTTCTTTCATTTCTACATATTCATGAAATTAAATATATATGTATTTAACCTGTAATATGTAAAACCATATATGATTGTTTTATTTATGACATGTGATTATGTGCAAAATGTACCTAAATA
Source organism: Pinus albicaulis (assembly GCA_034641835.2). Classification (NCBI taxonomy): domain Eukaryota; kingdom Viridiplantae; phylum Streptophyta; class Pinopsida; order Pinales; family Pinaceae; genus Pinus; species Pinus albicaulis. Next base: position 1,164,096,336 of record CM076579.1, on the reverse strand, counting down.
TCAATTTTAATAGATGTGTTTCCTAATTATATAACATTCATACATTTTCAAATGCATTTAACATGTACCACATGTGTTTTGTAATTTGCAATTTCAATCTAGATTCATTTTAAATAACTGATGACAAAACAACTTGAGCTTTAAAAACAAAACATTTAATCTAAGATTGAATCTAAGTTAAAATTATAACAACAAGCCATCATGTATTCAAAATTTAAAGTAACTAAATGCATTTATGTACTTCAATCATTGTTACATATTCATGAACTTAAATATGTATTTAACCATCTATAATTGTGTTAAATGACACATGATCATGTGCAAAATTTACACCTAAATATCACTTTTAATAGATGCATTTCCTAACTATATAAAATTCATACATGTTCAAATGCATTTAACATGCACCACATGTGTTTTGTAATTGAAATTTCAATCTAGATTCATTTTAAATAACAAATGACAAAACAACTTGAGCTTTAAAAACAAAACATTTAATCTAAGTTAAAATTATAACAAGAAGTCATCATATATTCAAAATGTAATGTAAATAAATGCATTTATGTACTTCAATCATTGTTATATATTTATTAACTTAAATATGTAGAACCATAGACATTACTGTTTTACATAACACATGCTCATGCAAAATGTACCTAAATATCACCTTTAATAGACATTTACACCTAATTATAAAATATTCACGCATGTTCAAATGCATAAAATGTACCACATGTGTTTCATAATTTGAAATTTCAATCTAGATTCCTTTTAATAAAAAATGACAAAACAACTTGAGCTTTAAAAGCAAAACATTTAATCTAAGATTAAATCTAAGTTAAAATTATAACAACATGTCACCATGTATGCAAAATGTAGCAATTAAATGAAAAAGTACTTCAATCATTGTTACATATATTCATGAACTTAAATATGTAAAACCATATATATGATTGTTTTAAATGACACATGATAATGCAAAATGTGCCTAAATATCACCTTTAATAGACATTTACACTTAGTTATATAACATTCAGACATGTTCAAATGCATAACATGTACCACATGTGTTTTGTAATTTGCAATTTCAATCTAGACTCGTTTTAAATAACAAATGACAAAAAAAATTGAGCTTTAAAAAAAAAAATTAATCTAAGATTGAATCTAAGTTAACATTATAACAACATCTCATCATGTATGCAAAATGTAACAACTAAATGCAAATGTACTTTAATCATTGTTACATATATTCATCAACTTAAATATGTAAAACCATAGATATGATTTTTTGAAATGACACGTGATCATGAAAAATGTACCTAAATATCACCTTTAATATATATTTACACCTACTTATATAGCATTAGCACATGTTCAAATGCATAACATGTACCGCATGTGTTTTCTAATTTGAAATTTCAATCTAGATTCATTTTAAATAACAAGTGAAAAAACAACAAGTTAAAAAAAATAAAATAATATAAGAACATCCAAGTTAACATTATATAACAACATGTGATCACATTCTAAATGTAACAACTATCCAAAATTTAAAATCATTCAATAAAAGTAAATGTAGTTCAACTTTCCAAAATGTAAAATATGTCTAAAATTTATATTACGAACAATAAAAGTAGATATAACAATGTATCAAGTTTTACAAGTATCAAGTTATATAGAAAAGTAAATATGTCACATGTTTAAGGTATAATAATACTAGATCAAATAAAATGTTGCATGTGCATTAATCAAATAGAGAATTTAGCTGCAATGTATTTTCCAGCAACCTCCTGAGCCTCCCTGTGCTATCATCTAAAGAATGGAGAACCTGCACAACTTGTAAACATTAAAATTTAATGTTTTAAAATTGAATGAGAATGTAGAACTTCATAAAAAAACTAAGTGAAAAAAAAAATCATGAAGTACCTCATGTAGATCCCCCTCCATTGTCCCATGTCGGCCCTAATTCCATATACATATATATGTACACATGTATAATAAATTTATATTACATGTATTAAAATTACCATTAAATGCTTTAAAATTGAATGAGAATGTAGAACTTCAATAAAAAAAAACTAAATGAAAAAAAATGAAATTTTCATGCAATACCTCATGTAGTTCCCCCACCATTGTCCCGTGTTGGCCCTAATTACATATAAATATATATGTACACATGTATAAGAAATTTATATTTCTTGTATTAAAATTAAAATTTATTGTTTTAAAATTGAATGAGAATGTGGAACTTCAATAAAACAAACTAAATGAAAAAAAATAATTGTGAAATACCTCATGTAGTTCCCCCTCCATTGTCTCGTGTTGGCCCTGTATCAATTCATCCTCTACAATAAATTGTAAAATATACATGTACAAGTATATAGATATTAAAATATTTCAAATGAAAATGCATAAACTAATGCAATAATATTAAAAATAAAGTTAGAAAGTTTTTTGTTCAAATTGTTTGGATGTTCCTACGCGCATCATACACTTTTTCGCTAAAGTCCTTGGAGAACAGAAATCATCTCCAAAAATATAAAATTCAAAAATTTTAAAATTTCAAAATAACTCAAGTTCTAGATCTCATTTTTTAATGAAAATTTCACTTCAATTTATAACTTGAAACATAAGTGAAAAATTGAATACTTGTGATGGTGGATTTGGCACATCTCCTAATAGGGAAGAAGAGGGTGGCTCCATCGCAAAAACATCGGATAGAATCATAATTTGTTAACATGTAATTATATACATGTGTGTACATAATTATTTCTTTTAAAAACATGTCATCATGGTACCAATATAATAATAGAATAATAATTGTACCTCAACATCATGAACTCTTAAAAAACACTAACATTTCCTAACATATCATTTTGAGTGCGAGAACCTGAACCTTCGACTGTGATATTATGAAAATTTTAGTTCAACAAATGTGTTAACTGCAAATGGTGAACATATGATACATTTTTGTTAGATTAACATATACAAATAAACATGTATATGTAAATTACAAATTACATTAAAATATTCACCCTAACCATTAACACATATCGATCCCATGCACTTTTCCTCGTGAAGAATTAAGTCCTACAAACCATTGTGGAAATTCTTTGCATACGTTCTAAGCTCTTCAATACTCATGTTGTCTATCTAATCATCTGTACTATACACAAAATTAACACGTGCACTCTCTCATGCTCTTTGTCGATTAAAACCAATATCAATTCTACCAAGTCCAATCTGAACATTGTCTATGATGGCATCCCTTACTTCTCGACTAATTTCAGAAGTGGCATCCATCTTTGACCACAAAGTTTCCACACGAAGAGGCTGTATTACCAATTTTGGCTCGGGGTGAGGTAACTCAGCATCATGCTTAGCAACCCTACGGTTAGATAATCGACCTTTCCCAAGACCAAAAAGATTAGAAAGAAGGTCATTATAATTTCGTTTCATTGCCAAATATAATTCCGCATAAAATAATTTTTCAAAATAAATAGAAACGTCATTATTCCATGGTAGTATTCCATAGGCTGCAAGGTTCCTATCATACAAATGGCAAGCTATATTACAGTGCTTGAAATATTTCACCTTTAGAATATTTCTTTTCAGTCCTTCTTTGAAATTAAACAAAGATTTTTCCATTTATTTTGTAACTATGTTTTTTACATCATCCCATGAATCGGGACCCATTATTGTTTCCTTTATTTTCCTCATCACTTCTGCAAAAGTATCATTGTTTGGTCCAAGATTTTTGCAAACATCTACAAGTGTGATTAAAGAGTGCATAACTATTTATAAGCGTTCTCCACTCTCAGCAGGGATTTTCAAAGACAAAAGATCTTTCTTCAATTTTGAATAAATATGTTCACACCTTTGTAATGTGCGTTTTTGGATGTTTGTTTCCCAAGGTAAATCAGGAATTTCAGAAGGATAAGTCATGGTTGGTGTACAACCTTCTTCTTGAATGATGCGGTCTGGCCTACGTCTTTTTTGAGAAATACTTTCACCCTTTGCATCAATATATAAAATTATGTATAAATAAAAACACATGTGAACAAATTTGTACAAATTTTATTTTTAACCATAAAAAAATTATATAAATAATTTAAGAAATTAATAATTGAATGACAATAATATTCATATTGATGGCCACCTAGAGATGGATGAGCAACATCATGCCCACCTTGAGATGGTTGAGAACCAGCATGACTACCCATTGATTTTCCACCACCTTTGGTTGAGAACCAACATGAGCACCCATTGATTGGCCACCGGGGGAATTTATACCACCAAACTCATGCGATTGGCCACCACCTATTGATTGGCCACTAGGGGAATTTGTACCACCACCACCCTCACACGACGAAAGGGAAGCTTCATAAAAAGATATGAATTTCTAGTCAATTCAAAAATACATACATACATATAAATAAATACATCTGATTGAGTAGATTACGTGAACCATACCATGATTACGTGAACCATGGCTAGGCTCCATTGATTGGGTAGACACTCTTTTCCTCCGAACTCCTAAAAAATGAAATTTACTAAAAATTAATTTAACTCACAAAATTGATAAAAAATCAATTCCATATGTATACATGTATGTACACAGGGATAAAATTATATATTAAATAAAAAATAAATTCCAAATGTATACATGTATGTATGGGGATAAGATTATATATTCAAATGTCATTTAGAAAAATACACATTTAATATAAATAGCATGAGCATACCCCAATCCATGATCCCCCTCTCCCTTAGAGGCATGGGATTCTATTGATGTTTGCCTCGAAGAATCACATGCCAAATTATCATCCTCCATGATATATATATGAATATCTTCAGTGGATATCTACAGTTACATAGATACACATAATGTTTAAAGCCTAAAAGAATCATGTCGAAAATTATCATCCATGATATATATGGATCTATATACAAATAAATAGATACATGATGTTTAAAAAGTTACCCCATGCATTTACAATTATTTTTAAAATTACTATTTAAAAATATTCAAAGAATTCAAAAAATTGATGTAATTTACACAAATGTTGAGCACAAACACAAATGATGTAAAATACAAAGCTTTCAAAACACAACTTAACGTGTAAAAATCTCTTTAAACAAAAAATTATTGAAGTCCTTGACATTTTGAAAATTAAATACAAAATTGTCTAAAATATGAAGTTCACTAAGTTGTGTTGTGCTTACATAGTGGGTGCACAGTTTGAAAATTATATACTGAAAATTTTGTAAAACATGAAGTTCACCAAGTTGTGCTTACATGGTGGGAGCACACTTGGTATATAGTTAAAAAAAACACATGGTCATTAAAAATGACACATTTATAAGTAAAAAACACACACATATCAAAGATATTTTACAATGTCCATCAAAATTTTTTGAAGGAGAGCGTCTCAACACTAATTCATATTTGAGAGATGAATTTTGAATTTGCATTTCCCCATACAACACTAACTCATCTTTGACAGATGAATCTTGAATTGGCATTGCCCTGTACAATAGATCACCAGATGTATTATTAACATTTGAGAGATGAATTTTGAATTTGCATTGCCCCATACAACACTAACTCATCTTTGACAGATGAATCTTGAATTGGCATTGCCCTGTACAATAGATCACCAGATGTATTATTAACATTTGCACAATTTTTTATACTAAATTATTGAAATAATCTTTTTTTTTTTTTTTAAATCTTTCTGGATTATCCACATTTCTAGAGAACGAGTGTCGACGTTTTGAAATAATCTAACAATTTTTTTCTTTTCCATAAAATTGTTTTAGCCTCTCCTTCTTAACTTGGTACATGCCTTTCATCTGGTTGCACACAAGTTCATAATTGATTAAAACTACAATTCCATTTGATCCATAGTCCCTAGCTGTTCCCAAGACTTCTATCAATGCAATATAATATGCTTCATTGTTTTTTTTTTGTTCTAGGTATATTAATTTTCCTTTGGATGACTTTGTTAGTCGCAATATTGCATAGCACATATGTAATCAGTGATTTCCTTGGATTGGGATAACAAGAAAGATATATGCATAATGTCCATTTTTCAAACATGTTTAGTGGGATTTTCTATCCGTGAAAATTTTTTATGGGAGAAATGACATGTACATGGTTTCCAAAAACACTAGGATGACAATAAAATATTAAATGAACACTTATTGGAATTTCCTTAAAGTTTATGGGAGAAATGACACATACATGTTTCCAAAAACACTAGCAAATGCCTTAAAGTTTATGGGAGAAATGACATGTACATGGTTTCCAAAAACACTAGAAAATTCCTTAAAGCTTATGGGAGAATTGACATCTACATGGTTAAAGTTTATGAGAGAAATGATGACATATACATGGCTTCCAAAAACAGCAGAAAATTCCTTAAATTTTATGGGAGAAATGACATGTACATGGTTTCCAAAAACAATAGGACCATCCCTACATTTAGTTATAAGTTTTATAAAGGTGATATCCATGTGATTTTGAAAGAATCCTTGCATTTAGATATAAGTTTTATAAAGGTGATAAACATGTGGCTTTGAAAGCATCCTTGCTGTTAAAAAGCACATGCGCTAAATGAGTAACAAAACATCCTAGCCATTATGGTTGGTTAGGTAATAGTGTACCCCTATGAGGCGATAGACACATTTACCTAAAAGTTTTATAAAGGTGAGAGAAATGTGATTTTGAAAGAATCCTTGTTGTATTTTCTAATTGTTGGGTTTCTGATAAATGAAATGTACATGGTTTCCAAAAACACTAGAAAATGCATTAAATTTTATGGAAAAAATGACATGTACATGGTTTGCAAAAATACTAGGACCGTCCCTGCCTTTAGCTAAAATTTTTATAATTTCCTTCCAACGAAAATGAGTAACAACACATCCTAGCCATTATGGTTTGTTAGGTGATACTAGACCCCTATGACATGATAGAAACATTTATCTAAACATTTTTTAAAGGTGATAGACATGTGATTTTGAAATAATCCTTCCCGTATTTTATAATTGCTAGGTTTCCGGGAAATGACATGTACATGGTTTCCAAAATCACTAGCACATGTTTTAAAGTTTATGGGAGACAATAAAAATTCCACTGGTTTATCTTCTCTTTATGGGGGACAAGAAAAATTCCACTGGTGTGTCCTCTTTATCTCCCATTTCTTTCTAAGAGTTACATGGATAATCTAAGTTTTCCTGACCTTGAAACACTTTATTTACTTACCTCAAGTCCAATGCATTGGATGTGTATTGATTATGGGATTCTCATGTTGTTTTTATTTTCTATTAGTGTTGATGGCCTTAGTTCTACTTCCCGTTATTACCATTTTCCAGCTACATGAAATTTATATTAACATTCTAATCCAATTAAAGGAGATGTCTCATCTTTTTGAACTCTTTGTAAAATAGTTGTATTCATAGATGAGAACATTCATTACATTAAAAATGAAATTATTTGTAGTTTATATTAAAGGAGATGTCTCATCTTTTGGAACACTTTGCAAAATGGTTGTATTGATAGATGAGAACATTCATTACATTAAAAAGGAAATTATTTGTAGTTTATATTCTAGATATGAGTCCAATTGTCAAACTCAAGTCCAATAGAATTGGAAGTCCATTTGGAGTTCAACTTCTATGTGGGTAGAAGTGCAAGCATAAAAACCTTCTTCTATATTGTTTTCCTCTAAAGTTTATATTTAATCCAATTATTTTGTTGGAGAGATAGGAATAACCTGTAAGGTACAACAAATTTGAAAGAAAAATTCCACATCAAACATGATTCTCAAATAATTTTTGATCTATTCTTTCAGCAAAACAGAGGCAGATCAGAGGGAGATCAGAGGCAGAAAACTCTTCATCAGAGATTTGGTTAAGGATATAAATCTTGATATCTTCTTTCAACAAAATAGAGGCAGATCAAATGTAGATCATAAACGTAAAGGTAGATTAGAGGAAGAAAGCTCTTCATCAGAGCCTTGGTTAAGGATGGGCCTACAATTGTGTAAATTTAGGCATTGTAAACACAATAACGGCCTAGACAACGTGACAAGAAAAATGCCACTGGTTGATGGTAAAAAATTTAAACAACAATAGTTGAATTATTTATGCAGAGTAATAAAAGTTAATTCTCATATTTAAACATATAATTAAAAATTTAACATAAGAATTGAAACAATTTAAAATTTAACAATTTAACAAAAATCACAAATCATGTACTGCCATAAATATCATACAATAACCTTGTACTCCCATAAAGATCACACAATAATTCTCAATTTTTCTATGTCACATTTCATGTTATTTAGATACCGTGGACCTATGCAAAAGATGAACCTATGGATCTAAGTTAAAGGTTTTGTTTTCTTTCCTATCTTCCTTTGTGATGTCCTCTTTATCTCGCATTTATTTCTAAGGGTTACATGGATCATTTAAGTTTTCTTAATCTTGAAACTCTTTATTTACTTACCCTGAGTCCAATGCATTGGATGTGTATGGACTGTGGGATTATCATGTTGTTTTTATTTTCTATTAGTTTTGATAGTCTTGGTTCTACTTCACATTATTACCATTTTCTAGCTATATGAAATTTAGATTCACTCTACGTGAAATTTAGATTCGCTCTAATACAATTAAAAGAGATGTCTCATATTTTGGAATAATTTTCAAAATGGTTGTATTCATATAGATGAGAACATTAATTACGTTAGAAAGGAAATTATTTTTAGTTTATATTCTAGATATGAGTCCAATTTTCAAACTCAAGTCCAATAGAATTTGGAAGTCCATTTGTAGTTCAACTTCTATGTGGGTAGAAGTGCAAGCATAAAAACCTTCTTCTATCTCCTTTTCATCTAATGTTTATATTTTTAATCCATTTATTTTGTTGGAGATATAGGAATAACCCATAATATACTTCAAATATGAAAGAAAAATTCCACATCAAACTTGATTTCTAAATAAATTTAGATTTATGCTTTTAGAAAAACAGAGGCAGATCAGAAGAAGATAATAAATACAAAGGCATATCAGAGGTACCAAGAACTTCATCAAAGACATGGCTAAGGATATAAATTTGGATCTGTTCTTTTAGAAAAATAGAGGCAGATCATAGGTAGATCATAAATAAAAAGGTAGGTCAGAGGAAACAAGTTGTTCATCATAGCCTTGGTTAAGGATGGGCGTTCAATTGTGTAAATTTAGGCACTCTAAATAGAATTATTGTTTGTACGATATGGCAATAAAAGTTCCACTAATTGATGGTAAAAATTTTAAATAATAGTAGGCGAATTATTTATGCAGAGTAATAAAATTTAATTCTTGGGTTTAAACATGTAATTTAACAATTTAACGTAACAATTAAAATAATTTACAATTTAACAATATTGTCATAAATATCATACAGTAATCTTGGACAGTGCCATAAATATCATACAATAATTCTGGAGTTTTTTATGTCATATGACATGTTATTTAGATATCGTGGACCTATGCAAAACACATACCTATGGATCTAAGTTAAAGGTTTTCTTTTCTTTCCTATGGTGAATTATTTATGGAGAGTAATAAAATTTATTATCAGTTTTAAACATGTAATTCAACAATTTAACATAACAATTAAAACAATATAAAATTTAAAAATTTAAAAAAATTCATAAATCATGTACAGCCATAAAGATCACACAATAATCTTGTATAGTGCCATAAGTATCATACAATACTTCTGGAGTTTTCTATGTCATATGACATGTTATTTAGATACCGTGGACCTATGCAAAATTGACCTATGGATCTAAGTTAAAGGTTTTGTTTTCTTTCCTATCTTCCTTTGTGATGTTCTCTTTATCTCCGATAGCTTTCTACAGGTTACATGGATCATTTAAGTTTTCTTAACCTTGAAAATCTTTATTTACTTACCCTAAGTCCAATGCATTGGATGTGTATTGATTGTAGTATTCTCATGTTGTTGTTATTTTCTATTAGTTTTGATGGTGTTGGTTCTACTTTCCATTATTACCATTTTCCAACTACGTGAAATTTAGATGAACACTCTAATCCAATTAAAGGAGATGTCTCATCTTTTGGAACAGTTTTCAAAATGGTTTTATTTATAAATGAGAATATTCATTACATTAAAAAGGAAATTATTTGTAGTTTATATTCTAGATACGAGTCCAATTGTCAAATTCAAGTCCAATAAAATTTGGAAGTCCATTTGTAGTTCAAATTCTATGTGGCTAAAAGTGCAAGTATAAAAACCTTCTTCTATCACGTTTTCCTCTAAATTTTATTTAATCCAATTATTCTGTTGGAGGGATAAGAATAACATGTAAGGTACTGCAAATATGAAAGAAAAACTTCACATCAAATGTGATTTCCAAATAAATTTGGATATGTGATTTCATCAAAACAAAGGAAGATCAGAGGAAGATCATAAACACATAGGGAGATCAGAGGGAGCAAGCACTTCATAAGAGACTTGGTTAAGGATATAAATTTGGATCCATTCTTTCAGAAAAATAGAGGCATATCAGAGGAATATCATTCAATAAAAATTTAGATTAGAGGAAGCAAGATCTTCATCAGAGCCTTGGTTAAGGATGGGCCATCAAGTGTGCAAATTTACGCATTATAAATAAAAGTATGGTGTGTACGATATGACAAGAAAAATTCCACTGGTTGATGGTAAAAATTTTAAACAACAATAGGTGAATTATTTATGCAGAGTTAGAAAATTTAATTCTCGGTTTTAAACATGTAATTTAACAATTTAACTTAACAATTAAAACAATTTAGAATTTAACAATACTTCCATAAAGATCATACAATAATCTTGCACAGTGCCATAAATATCTTACAATAATTCTAGATTTTTCTATGTCATATAACATGTTATGTAGATATCGTGGACCTATGAAAAACATAGACCTATGGATTTAAGTTAAAGGTTTTTTTTATTTCCTACGGTGAATTATTTATGCATAGTAATAAAAGTTAATTCTTAGTTTTAAACATGTAATTTCACAATTTAACATAAAAATTAAAGAAAATTACAATTTAACAATTTAAAAAAAATCAGAAATCATGTATTGCCATAAAGATCATACAATAATCTTGTACAATGCCATAAATAACATACAATAATTATGGAGTTTTCTATTTCATATGACATGTTATTTAGATACTATGGACCTATGCAAAAGAGATCTATGTGTAAGAAATTAAATTAACAATTAAAACACATAAAAACACCAGAGACATAGAACTTGCGAAAAAGGCTTGAGAGCTTTACAACATTCCTCACATATTCTTCATTATTCAAATAATATTATAATAAAAATAAATAGATGAGGAAGTTGTCTCAAGATAGTGTGTCTAACTTGGACAACTTGGTTGAGTAAATATCTCAACCACACACACTAATCTAGGGGCTAAGTTAGGTAGGCATAAACTAATTCCTAATTAAGAGGAACTAACATAATCTAGAAAATTAGGCACAAAATCCTAATTTTCAATATTTAATTAATACAATTAACTTTGGATTTATAATTTTTTATGAGAGAGAGGCTAACATTCCCCCCCTAAATGATAAATCAAAAATAAGAACGAGGAACCATCTTCCGGGAAGTTCTCATGCTGAAATTGTTGATCCTAAAAAACATTGTCTGAAAAACTGCCAAAGCTAGAAGTCGAATAAACTGCAATCTGAAGAGACCATGACTCAATTTCATGTGTGATTCATCTCTGAATTTCACTTGACAACTCCATCATGTGCCAAGCTGTAAAAGGATCCATATGTCCTTTGTTTGCAATCAACATCCCTTTCCAATGACAAAAAATTTGATGAAGCCCATTGGTGAATTTGCTTGTCCACTGACAAAATGTTAAAGACACCCACTGGAGAATTTGCTGATGATGATAGCCCACTAGTTGATGATGTTGATGATGTCAAAAACAACTCATTGTTGATTTTTTTGATGCTATCAAAAACTGCTCATTGTTGATGCCCACTGGATTCTTGTATGTTTGAACACCCATTGGTTGCTGAAGATCCCCATTGGCTTCTTTTGATGATTTTGTTGAAAATTTTAGTCTGAAAAACACCTTCAATTATAATATAATCCCCCCCCCTTTTCAGCTGAAACGAGAGATAATCATCTGTAAATTATTTCTGAACTGCCCCTTCAGGTGTAGGAGTTGCGCACTGATGTACTCTCCTATTCATCTACATGAGAGTACCATCATCATTTAGCTGTCAGCTGTAATAGGTGTGATTGAATTCGGTTGTAGAACTTATACAATCTTTTGACTGTTGACGACCATTACCAAGGATCAGTCCATTCATAGTTGATCTTCAATCTAGCTGATTGTTTTTGGTTGCAACATTTCTTTGATGAATGATTTGGCTTGCCAAAATGACGACAATGATGGAGATCAAAACAATGATATTCCATATGACCTCTTCTTTTACAATGTGAGCATTTTGGTTTGACTACAAATTTGGTTTGCATGCATGTCAGTTTGTCTGTAACTGTCACAAAATTTGTTGATATGATTTTTTTAAGAAAGCCCACACTAACGAACTTGATGGGTTTTGAATAATCAGGGATATGTAAGTTGTCGTTATCTTTGACATATCCTAATCCTCTTCTATTTCTGTTACTTTTAATTTCTTCCCATGGCTTGATGATTGGTTTGGAAGAAAGTGGAACTTGAACAACTTCGACACTTGAAGTTGTTTGGATGAATGACTTATCATCTTTATTTGTATGGTTCAAAGATTCAAAAGAATCACTCCGATCTCACAACTCATTTCTTTGTAGTTGTGAATGCAGTTGAAGGTACTCAATAATTTCATTTTTCTATTGTAGATGTCGTGAAATATCAGCAAGAGTTGCTTTTTTGATTTTCACCATGTCTTTAGCACTTGATAGTATCATATTGTGAATAACTTGTAATATCTGGATGTGTTGCACCATGTGAACTCACTTGTTTGAATTCAAACTCACTTGTCTTGAAATTTCTCACTTGATTTGAAATTTTTGGATTTCAATTCGCTCGCTTGATTTGAATGACATACTCACTTGATTTGGAATATTCTTGATCTCTTACTTGGTGAAACTTGTTTTGCTTGTTTCACACTCACTGGAACTCATGCTCACTTGCTGTAGATTTCAACTTGCTTAATTGTTGTTTGAATATTACATTTACTTGCGTCAGAGTTGAACTCGCTCGCTTGTTTTGATTATTGCTTCAATGAACTTCACACTAGCTCACTTGATGTTGTGAACTTTTTACTGACTTGATTGTGCTTATTGAAAACAAAGGGTGTTGAACACTGTAAAAAATGCACCCAAAAGACAAATGACAAGTTAAAATAATATGACTCAGTTGAAGACTTACTTGGCTTAATTGTCTTAGTTTGACCACCTTATCAATTAAAATTGGGGTCTCGATTTCAACCAAGAATGCACCCTGATAATTAAACTCAGTTAAAAAAATGTTTATATGCAATTTATACAAAAAGTTCTTGTTGATGTCGTCTTGTCTTGGAATGCTTGATGTGGAATGTGGTTGTAGAAGACTTGTTTATAAACTTGATGAGGTGTTTCAAAAATGCAGGTGATTGATTTTTCTTCTGTACTTATGCTTTATTACATGAGCTTGATTACTTAAGCTTGATGACTTGTGTACTTAAGCTTGCTTATGCACATGTAGTTGTCTAAGTTGTTTTGAACCATAGTACAAAGAGAGTGTAAAACAAAAACTGGACACAAGTCATGCACACACATTCACTACACACGGTGTACCTAAGATCCCCTTATTCAATTTCAGGTGGATATAGGAAACAATCACCACAAACAAAATATGATTTTATTAAGTTTCATGGTACATCAATCTTCCATCTTTGCAACATCTTCGTTGAAGCTTCTCAAGAACAGATTGTGAGAACTCCTTGTCTTCAAAAATTAGATGGACCGACTCAACCTCTTTCAAAATAAAACATTACTTTGAATAATAATTTCTCCTTCTAAAAATATTCCCTTATCACTCCAAATTTACAAAACACTTATCACTCCAAAAAAAAATTACCATTTCACTCCATACCTTCTCTCCAAATTACAAAAATTTAAAACATAAACCTTATTTAAATAAAACACCTTATCACAGCATGAATTACAATCTTCAACCTTATAAATCCCCTTACAAAAAAATATATTTTAGCCACTCCTTATCTCTCCCAAAGATCACTCATTAAAAAAGACACCCTTTAATCCACCTTATCCCTCCTTTAAACTTTCCATTAAAAAACAATTTTTTTTGGATTTTATAAAATCATGAGTTTCCTTTTCAAATGTGAATGTAAAAATATAAAAATTATAAATCACACCCCTTTATGATATCACTTTATGATCACTCTTTAAAAATTTCCTTTTCATACTTCCCATTAAAATATTTATTATAAATTTATGATTTCACTTGAAGTCATGTTCCTTTTAAAATTTAAATCTTATGTATGTAAGGGTATATGCACCATTCCATTTATGCTTACCAAAAAAAACATACCATAAGTGTCTTTTGAGTATAATCTCCACAGTATGCGTAACCAAAAAAAACAAACCATAAGCTCCTTTTAACCGGATACTTCATGAAATATGACATCCTTTACACACACTTCACACAACCAGGTTCCATTGGAAATCGAGCGTTGGAGATCACGACTTCCCTTAAAGCACAAAAGCTTCAAAATATCAACAAAATATTCAAGAATTCTCTACCCAGATCTGCAATAACACAGGTCTTGCACCCTTCTTCCAATGCAGCTCCATTCACATCGTCATCTCTAGTTTTTCATCAGGTGGCGCCTCAACAATTTCACACATTGCTGTTCTTGAGGATGATTTGAGAGCAGCTAACAATCACAATTTCATAATCGAATTACCAATTAAAAATTTCCATAAAAATCAACATTCCATATAATCCAAAGGCCAAATAATTATTAGTGCCCAAATTCCATGGAAACACACAACCTAGTAAGCTTGGGGTAAGCGGCTTTAAAAAACTATGAAACAATGGTGTTTCAGCTCCATGCATTGGTCGAAACTAGAAACAAGGCATGAATCCCATTCACTAATTGACGTGGATCAAATTATTTAATTCCTTAGCACTAGAGATTCTCCTCGTGTTGGTGTTATGATAAAAAATAAACTATATGAACAACGATGCAATCGATGCTTTCAACTCTCAATGCCCACTCTTTGTGCTGCACATATTTCATGAATGAAGAATATTACCGTTCTTGTTTCCCATTATGACTTCAAAGCTTGGACGGATATAGGAAAATTGAAGGGATCCCTTACAATTATTTTAATGAGCAGGGAGGTCCAATAATTATCACATTCCTGATAGAATAAAACATATGTCCAATGGATCCTTTGATCCATTGGTTAGATCAGAGAGGCTCTACAGTTATGCCAATTTCCTCAAACATTTTTCCACTGTTAATTACACACTATAATTGAATTGGTATTTCGATTTCCCCCATCATTTTTCACTGGTATTTGCATATGACTCTCTCTTCTTACAATGCCGAAGTGAAAACCCTAAAATGCACAAAAATGAAGTTTTGTCTCGATAACGGTTGGCTCATGCTTGTTGTTCCATGCTGCTCGATGCTTGTTGATGCTAATGGTTCACTTTCACTCCAAAATATTTCAAAAAAATGATTTTTCTTAAATTTACAAATTTTAAAAGATATCAATCACTTCACCATATCAAAATGCAGATATTCCAATCATTTTCCTTTGGTGCGGAGAAAAATTTATAATTTTCAATTTCAAGTGCAAAATTCCCTCTAAGCTGGCTTAATGTACTAAATCCTCCAATATATCTCTCTTGACACACATAAAGAAGAAGCTCTATATGATGTTCCTCTCGCACATACTTTCATAATGTAGATCCTACATGGTCCAACAATGCTCAATGCCTCATGTATGCAGAGCTTCAATACACAGTCTCTCAAACCCAAAGAGAAAAAATGTGTGCTCTGATACCACATGTAAGAAATTAAATTAACTAATAACACACATAAAAACACTAGAGACATAGAAATGGCAGAAAACGCCTGAGAGCCTTACAAAATTCCTCACATATTCTTCATTATTCAAATAATGCTATCACGTAAATAAATAGATGAGGAAGTTGTCTCAAGATAATGCGTCTATCTTAGACAACTTGGTTGATTTATATATCTCAACCACACACACTAATCTAGCAGATGAATTAGGTAGGACTAAAATAATTCCTAATTAAGAGGAACTAACATACTCTAGAAAATTAGGCATAAAATCATAATTTTCAATATTTAATTACTACAATTAACTTTGGATTTATAATTGTTTATGAGAGAGAGGCTAACACTATGGATCTAAGTTAAAGGTGTTGGGAAAAATACTGAGAGGGGGGGGTGGATCAGTATTTAGTGCTGACTGAAATTTTTTTACTTTTTATTTCTCTTAAACCCATACGCTACTTTACTGAACCCAACTCGCGTATACACGTGGATATCCTTAAGAAAACTTGTGTATGTCCAGAGATCTTATTATGCATTTAATTCTTTACTTAGATCATTGCATCATTCATTCATCAGATGTTTAGTAAGAAGTAAACATGTGCAGTAATAACAGAATAAACCATCACACATAAGCAACACACATGAACACCAGTATTTAAGGTGGAAACCCAATTCGGGAGAAAACCACCACTGCTGCCATCTCTGTCTTCAATATTTATTATAAAGAAAAATTCTTACAACTTTGTACTAGCGCAGACTCATACCAACACGTAGGCACCCACCTGCAGAAGGCTGCAACCTTCTCTCGTTCTCCAAACACTACTAGAAGGGAGCTCTAACCCCCTGATCTCTTTTACCAGCCTCTCTAGAAGGGAGCTACTACCCCCTGCTCTCATTTACCAGCCTCTCCTGGAAGGGAGCTACTACCCCCTGCTCTCGTTTACCAGCCTCTACTGGAAGGGAGCTAATACCCCCTGCTCTCATTTACCATCTACCACTAGAAGGGAGCTACAACCCCCTCACTGAAGGCTTCGACCCTCGGCACCACTGCGGACCACGTTTCATCAATTTTCATAATGGATCCAACAGCTTCCACACAACATACCTTGTAGGCCACTTTTCATCAACTTTTTAGACTGGACCGATTCCACACATTTAAGCTCAACATACATCAAAATGAAACTTATAACCCCATTGAATCATCAACCAATCAACCACTTGATCTTTAATCAACATAATCAGTAGCATAATCAACATTAAAACAACCCAGATCTGTATGAATACATCATTGACAGATAGCAATAAAACAACAAAACAGATCAGACATTTCATTCCACATACTTCAGCAAAACCCTAGATTCCATACTCGCTTTTACTTCACTGAACCTGCATATATATGCTCTTTCACAGAGACAAACCTGCATATACATCTGCACATACTTCAGGACTGACCTCATATTCCATACGCGCTTTTGCTGAAACCAACCCGCGTATATACGTGCTTTCTCTGCCATGAACCTGCATATAGATCTGCAAACAATGTCAGGACTGTGCAGCTCTTCAGATTAGATAAAAAATTGAGATCTCATCCTTTACTTCAGAAAAGATTCGCCAGATCACAGATCTAAACATTCCATAAGCAGATATAGAAGATACATAGTCATTTCAGATCTAGAGATCCCTCCTCATCATTTTCTTCATAGGTGCATTATTAATTCAATTCAATCAATAAACTGTTACCCATTCCATGCAGATATACTTCAGAGTGAAGTATTCATTAAATCCCGGACCTATGCACACTCTTGCACTATGATCTTCTTCTCCTTATATAGATTTAGCCTTTGTCAATACCATGAGTCAAAAGCACTCCACCGCTGATGGTATTCCTAGACGGGATCAAATAGATAATCCAGTGCTCAATACTATGGGCCAATACCATGGTTATGTCCCCTGGTTTTATAAATTTAGAGCACAAATAGGCATACGCTACTTGGTACATACTTTTCCGCGTACATACGCTACTTTTCCTTTACAAACCCGCGTATGCTTTGTGACATATCTTATTTATCATTTCTCTGGCACTTACTGGAATTCTTTTCTCTGTCACAGCTGAACTAATCTGTAGCTACATCATTAACAAATAGGTTTCTATCCAAAGACAACTCATCAAGTCAGTTTCTATCAAGGACATCTTCATCAAGTAGGTTTCCATCAAGGACAACACATTGCATCATATTGCCAACAAAAGGTTTTGTTTTCTTTCCTATATTCCTTTGTGATGATCTCTTTATCTCCAATTTTTTTCTAAGGGTTACATGGATCATTTAAGTTTTCTTAACCTTGAAACTCTTTATCTACTTACCCTGCATCCAATGCATTGTATGTGTGTTGATTGTGGGATTCTCATGATGTTATTTTCTATTGGTGCTGATGGTCTTGGTTCTACTTGCCATTTTTACCATTTTCCAACTACGTGAAATTTAGATGAACACTCTAATCCAATTAAACTACATGTATCATCTTTTGGAACAATTTGAAAAATGGTTGTATTCATATATGATAACATTTATTACATTAAAAAGGAAATTATTTGTAGTTTATATTCTAGATATGAGTCCAATTGTCAAAGTTAAGTCTAATAGAATTTGGAAGTCCATTTGTAGTTCAACTTATATGTGGGTATAAGTGCAAGCACAAAAACCTTCTATCTCGTTTTCCTCTAAATTTTATATTTAATCCAATTATTTTGTGGGAAAGATAGGAATAACCTGTAAGGTACTACAAATATGACAGAAAAATTCCACATCAAACTTGATTTCCAAATAAATTTGGATCTATGCTTTTAGTAAAACATAGGAATATTAGAGGAAGATCATAAATAGAGAGGGAGATCAGAGCCAACAAGAACTTCATCACAGACTTGGTTATGGATATAAATTTGTATTCGTACTTTCAGAAAAATAGAGGCATATCAGAGGCAGATCATAAATAAAAATGTAGATCAAAGGAAACAAGATCTTCATCAGAGCCTTGGTTAAGAACGAACCTTCAATTGTGTAAATTTAGGCATTGTAAACAAAAAATTACAGGTCTGTACGATATGAAAATTTAACAATTTAACAACAATCAGAAATAATTTACTGCCATAAATATCATACAATAATTCTAGTGTTTTCTATGTCATATGACATGTTATTTAGATACTGTGTACCTATGCAAAAGATAAACCTGTGGATCTAAGTTAAAGGTTTTGTTCTCTTTCATATCTTCCTTTGTGATGTCCTCTTTATCTCCCATTTCTTTTTAAGGGTTACAAGGATCATTCAAGTTTTCTTAACCTTAAAACTCTTCATTTACTTACCCCGATTCCAATGCATTGGATGTGTACTGATTGTGGGATTCTTGTGTTGTTGTTATTTTCTATTAGTGTTGATGGCCATGGTTCTACTTCCCATTATTACCATTTTCCAGCTATGTGAAATTTAGATTTACTAGATAATCCAAATAAAAGAGATGTCTCATATTTTGGAACACTTTGAAAAATGGTTGTATTCATAGATGAGAACATTCATTACATTAAAAAGGAAATTATTTGTAGTTTATATTCTAGATACGAGTCCAATTTTCAAAGTGAAGTCTAATGTAATTTGGATGTCCATTTGTAGTTCAACTTCTATATGGGTAGAAGTGAAAGCATACAAACCTTCTTCTATCTCATTTTCCTCTAAATTGTATATTTAATCCAATTATTTTGTTGGAGAGATAGGAATAACCTATAAAGTTTCAAGTCTACAAAGGTTGAGAAGCAGAAAATGAAGACGAATGCATTGCAAGATGATTTTGATGACTTGTTTCTCTAGGTGAAATTTAAATTGCCAGTAGTCTAGGTATAGTCCATAGGAACCTAAAATCCAAGGGCCATTTCTAAAAACAAAATCGATATCACTCTGTAGTGAAAACTGGAAAGGGAAATATTCTCTTCCATAGACATGGAAATTTGAAAATGACTTCTACCTACAAATGAAATATCCAGTTTTTCTTAATCAATCCCACTGATATCCAATGTTTCTTTTACAGTCAACCACCAACATAATAACATACAATGCTTTGTGCGAGAGGGACTAATAACTGATCATGTAAATGAGCTTAATATCAATGTAGAATATGCTACCATAATTTTGGTTTGGATATCTTAATACACTAGAAATACTTCTTATACCAATTAAAAAAAAGTGGAAATTTTTTTTTTTTATTACTATGTTTCCCTATTCATTACATTTAACAAAAGTATAGATTACGAAAGTTATTACCTAGTTACTATTTAAGTTGCACTTTTGATAACAATAATGAAGTAGAAAGTTATATAAAATATATGTAACTTTAATGAAGTGCACAAGCACCCATGTATAGTTAATATATAAGCACTAACATGTATAACACCATGCATAATTTTTTCATTCCTAACCAGTTATCAAGAAGTTCTCTAGGGAGAGAGGTGTGGGAAGGCGAATGAATAGGAGCCTTTAGGTGAGGGAATAGGAGTGGGAATTGCGGGGAGCTTGGCTTTATACTAGATATCCTTAATGTTATATTTTATCCCCTACTTATTATTCAGATTATTTGGAACAGGGTGTTGAAGAGCCTGTTGTACAGACTCTTGGGACCACTCCATGGCCTTCTAGGTAGAGATCAATATGCTCATAATAAATCGAGCTTGCACAAAACCTATATGCTCTTGTCGAAAAACCGTCTAGAAGAAAGTCACCAGCCAGCCAAACAAAAACGCATACAAAGCCAATAAGAAATCCTACCATAGAATCAATTTTCTCAAACATTACCTAATGATAGAAAAAGGTACTAGAAAATTAGGATGCACAATCCAGCACGAGGTATTAGAATGCGCGTTGGCTGGTGGTGGTTACTCAGGATTGACTTCATCGCTAGTATAGGAAGGACCTTTAGATTTTTTCCTAATAAAGATATATTCTTCATTCAAAGGTTAAAAAAAATTAAGGAGACAACCTGATAACACCACCTATTCCATCCGAGATAGATGATATCCTCGGCTCTTGAAAAGACATATGTATATATTCTTATTGGGTTTGATGGTCTAACAACAAAGCTTCACACAATAGAGGAGCTTCAAGTAAACTATATTAAATACCGATATTATATACTGTCTCTCCAAGGGTCATTTCTAAAAATACAGTTGAGAAAGGGTTGAGACAGGTTTACAAAAGGAAGGGAAGTTATAGGGTGCTTAGCAAGTTAGGCATGAGAAGATCAGGCCAAACCAAAGCAGTGAAAAATTCACCTTCCAAACGAATTCTTCTCAACTGTGTGTGAGGGTCAAAGTGAGGTGATAAACGATATAAGATCCACAAGTGAAAAATGGGATCACAAATATCATTTCTAAAAACAAAATCGATATCACTTTGCAATGAAAACTGTAAAGGGAAATATTATTTGCCACAGACATGGAAATTTGAAAAGGACTTTTTACTGCAAATGAAATATCCAATTTTTCTTAATGAATCCCACTGATATCCAATGTTTCTTTTACAATCAACCACCAACATATTAACATACAGTGATTTTCGAGATAGGGATGAATAAATGATCATGTAAACGAGCTTAATATGAGTGTAGTACTGGAATTTTGTTTGGGATATCTAAATACAATAGAAATACTTCTTAGACCAGTTAATTTTAGAGAATAATACCTAAATCAGAGAATAATACACAAATCACCCTAAGGCGGCAGAGTAGACAAGGAGGAGGCAGAATGAGCATGCTGTGGATGTAGAGCAGACCCCAGGAATCCTACAAAAATCCTGCAAACACAGCAAAAAATTAAATTAGGATTAAAACCAGAAAAACAAGCATAAAGAAAAGAAGAAAAAAAAGACTAATTGTAGATCATTGGATGACCTCAAATTTTTCTTCGCTTGCTCCCCTGCTAGTCCCTGCTAGTTAAAGATCATTGCAACATAAGCGAAAAACACACCTAAACAACGAAAAACACACCTAAACAACCCTCTACAACAGTCGATGTCAATAGAAAACTTGCAGCGCTATCCAATTGTAACGCAACACAAAATTGCTTGAAAAATTCATCCGGTCTGGGGGCTGCTATATTTATAACAAAAAATTTGGCCGAAATTTTAAACAAATTTCAGCTGAATTTTTATTGTTGGTTTTCCTATCTCCGTCTAAAGATCTGATTACTCGTGTTGTCAATGTTAATAGCCGAATTAATTTCAAAGGTTTGGTCGAAATTTTTAAAAGTTCGACCGAAATTCCTAAAATTTTGGTCGAACTGTTGGGAGAGTGTAATTTTTGGACACATTTCTCACGAAGTGTAACGCATGTTCACATTTTTACCCTGAAGTAGAAAATTTTTATTGCTAAAAATGTCATTTGATGCCTCAAAACGCTTCGATAAGGTTTCAAACCGAGTTTTTCCAGACTGGGTTACACTGGTATAAATGGTCCAACGGTTTGATTCCTCCAATTTTTCCACTCTAAAATAATTTATATGGATGGAAAATAGTATAATGATCCAATCCAAATTACACCTCCCCATTTTGAGAGGATTTTGGTCCCCTAAATCTTCTACTAAATGAGGTGAGGAAATTTTTCCTCCACCTTCTCTCAGATGTACCATTTAAATTTTCCTATAATTTGTCCTTTCAACCCAATGTACCAAAGGTAATTTTGCCCCTATATTTTAGTTTGATACCTCTTCTATAAAAAATATATATTTTCTCATCTCTTCCTGAACATCTGGTGCCAAATCCTACAAAGAAGGTAGGACCTATTTTTTTTCTTGATCTAGCATGGAAGGCTCATAGAGTTTATATTCTTTCTAGTATCTTGAAGGGACCATACTAGAGAGCCTTGATTTTCTTACCAAGTCCATGTAGCTTCTCCTTGTTCAACTATAGTCATACTTTGTCTCCCACTTTGAATGATTCCTCTATTTTATGTTGATCATTCTTGGCCTTATATTTCTCCTATGACTTTTACAATATCTCTAATACCTATATATGGATTTTATTAATATTATCTATAATTTTTCATCCCTCAAGATGTTTCCTATAAGATATTCCCTCACTCCTCCGTACTGCCCATATTCAATGTCAAAAGGTGAAGGTAGAAAATATACAAAAAAAGTTTTAAATGTGGCATTTCCAATAGAAGATCGAATTTATATGTTGTAAGAATGTTGTATACATAAAATATTTTCATCGCAAACATTCAGAAACTTATGGTTGTATCCCCTTAGAATTTTCACTAAATTCTTGTTGACTACTTCTATTTACCAATCTGTTTGTGGATGGAAGGTTATAGATATCTTCAAATTTGTGTCCATATTCTCCCACAATTTAGTCCAAAATGCATTCAGAAATTTGTGTCCATGTTTTCAATGATGATCTTTTGTATCTAAAAGTTGACTCAAACCTGTGCAAAGGACAAAATTTCTGCTTCCTTCCCATCGATGGTCTTTTTACAAGAAACCATAACACACATCTTACTGAACCTATTAACTACCATGAATAGGTAGTCATGTCCCTTCCTAGTTGTTGGTAACCCTCCATAAAATTCCATTGAAATTATCTCCCAAGGATGAGTGGGTACATGAATGATATGGACCTTGTTTCCTATTTCTAGGCTTGTTGGGACAACAAAGCATGCATCCTTTTCTGAGCCTAGTTACCTGCTCTTGCATCTTGGGCCAATACACATACCTCAAAAAGTTGGTCATTTTCTTCCCTACACCAAATCTCCTTCAAACCTTAGAGGTGTGAGCCTCTTCAATCAACTACAATTTCTCACATTTAAGAACACATAGCTTATCTAGATTGTAGAGAAACACATCCTAGAGATAGTAGTGAAGGGTTTTATTGCCATCACACATGAATTTGAATCTCCAACTATTGAAACACGTCCCTAAAGTCGTCATCCTATGAATATGCCTTGTTGTATGGATCATGGGTGAATGGCTTCACGTGCATGGGAGTTCCTAAAGTTGTGATCTTTGATGTGGGTGACCTTTAAATCATGTTGTCCAACTTGTTTGTGCTTTTTTTCTTGTACTTAATCACTAAATGAAAATACTATAAAAACCCCATCCACTTGTAATTCATGTTCTATTATAACTTACTCTGTGTCTGCACATGTTGTAGAAACAGGTGATCTGTGTGGATTATTTTCTCCTTTCCCATTAGATAATGTTTCCACTTATTCAAATCTTGCACCAAAGCATACAACTCCTTGTTGTAGGTACGGTAGCTAATAACTTCCCCATGAAATAATTCAGAATTGGAGCACATAGACCTTCCTCCTTGCATCAAGAATGCTCCCATATCATACCTACTCACATTTGCCTCCACCTCAAAGGGCTATTGCAAGTTTTGTAATGCTATAACTCATGCTTGATTGATCTTCTTCTTTGGCTCCTCAAAGGCCCTCTCCTGAACCTTTCCACATTGGAAACTCTTGCCACTTGTTGTTATGGCATGGAACAATGTTTCTACTACTAAAAATGAGGCTATTAATTTTCTCATGTTCTATTCCACCCCAACTAAATTCATAAACTCAGAAAAATTAGTAGGAATCATCCATTTCATGATGGCCTCCATATTGGAAGGATATATCTTCAACTCTCTTCCACATATCACATACCCCAAATGCGCCGAAGACTGTTGTGAGAACTCACACTTCTTGATATTTTCTAGATGTTGGTGCTTCTTTAAAGTCTCTATCATCTATGTTAAATGTGAGATGTGCTCCTCCCAGGTAGCACTGTATACCAATATATCACCAAAATAGACAATGAATTACAACATTCATTAATCTGATAGATGTAGTTGGTACATTACATAGGACAAAAGTCATAACTAACCACTCATATAAACCTTGACTGGTTTTAAAAGCAATGTTCCAAGTATCTTCCTCTTTAACTCCAAATTGTTGATCTCCAGGATTTACGTCCATATTGATTAAATATTTTTCTTGTGGTAACTCATCCAATAGATCAACTATCCTTGGAAGTGGGTACCTATTCTTGAGTGTGATTTTATTCAACACCCTATAATATATACACATCTTCCAAGTCCCATCCTTCTTTGGTACAATGATGATAGGTGACCCAGATGGTGATGTACTCAGTCAAATCACACCTTGTTATAGTAGCTACTGTAACTATTTCTTCAGCTCACTTGCTTCTGTAATAGTATGTATATATAGCCTAATGATTGATAATGGAAAGTATGGCAATAGATGGATCTCATGCTCCACTTACCTCTTAGGTGGTAACCCCTTAGGCTCTTGGAACACATTCGTGTATGTAAGTAGCAAGTCTCCAGTCACTTATTTCTGTTTCTTAGTACACCCCTCTAGGGATTCTTTTCCTCTTATTGACTCTTATATAGATTGATTTTCCATTAAAAACAATAAAACATACTTCTTGTTGTAATTGATAATTTTCTTGGCCTCGGTGGCCCTTACCAGTGAAATTTTTGAATTGTCTTTGTGCGCGTTAATGGTGAATGATTTTCCATCCTTGATGATCCAGTACTAGTTGGATAACTGCATGAATAGTTCATATTTCATGTACATGTAGGGACTCCCAAACATGACTCCATATACATCAAGGGAAACCACACGTAATCCTACTTCATCAATAAAATTGGCACCGATAGAAAATCTATTTTTGCACTATTTTTTTACCTTCAAATCTACTTCCTTATTTACCCATCCCAATGGATATGATCTTTGATGATCATGAACTTTCAACCACGACTTCTTTACAAGATCTGTTACAATGATATTTTCCTATTATCATGAGTCAAACAAAGCATAAATATTGTTCTTATTTACCTGTATCTTTATATTGAAGTGTTTGGTAATTTCTTTCTCTTCCTATTGTTGAAGGCTACTAATATTCACCTCCTCCTATATTGATTTACATATGATATTATCATCCACATATGAGCTTATTTTAACTTGGTTTCTTCAATTAGTGGCCATGATATTCTTCCTCTTATTATATATATATATTTTTTTCTTTAGGTTAAGCTATGGATGCAACTTCCAACACTTCTCCTCTTTATGGTTTTCAATGTTTCAATATTTGCACAGATGTGTTCTGGCTGTTGTATTGTTATCATCTCAAACTTACGATTCTTCTTCCCGTCCTTAGAATCATTTTGTTACTCCTTCTTTGATCCACTTTATTTCCCTTTCTTCACGCCTATGATTTCTAGGTAATGTTCTTTTATACAAGCCTCATCCAACAATATGGGATTAAACATCATCACTTTCTCCCATAGATGGTGATGTAAACCCAAAAAATATTTTAGGAGTATATGTGGATACTTTGGGGATTTACCCAAGATCATGACCATCTCTCTGAACTCTATGGTGTACTCCTACAGGCTTTGCCATTTCTTTTTCCTGAAATAGTGCCACCGGATCCACTGGTCCTCTTCATACCCAATTGGGTAAAAGTATGAATTTTTGAGGGTTTCATACCACTTAGTCATGGGAGGTTATCCCTGCAACCTCAAGGTCTCCGTGTGAATTTACCACAAATGGAGGGCATGGACCTATAATTTTAGTTGCGCAAATGAAATCTTATGTTCTTCCTCAATTTTTTGAACACTGAAATACACTTCCAGTTGTTGAAATTATTTATTTAGCTTCAGAGCTTCGACCTTTCCATGGTACAACTTGATATAATCCTTCACTTCAATTTTGAATAGAGAATATGAATGATTCACGACACTCAAATTGGGTTGATTTTTTTTGGGTCCTTTCTTTGGCTAGTTCGTTGTTTCTTCCTAATCTCCTGATCTTGCCAATGATTTTCCTCTACGTTATAATCCCCATATTCTCCAAATATATCAAGTGTATTGGTCAAGGCTAGAGGGAGTATACTTACAATACAATTTATATCTATGAATTGTTGTTGTAGCCACGAAATCCTCTCCTCTACGAGATCACAAGGGTTATTCATAGATTCATCGACCATGATTATGGTTCTGCAAATTTTGGCCCAAATATTCTATATCCCCTAAAAATATCCATAATATAACTAAATAAACTGGCTCTAATACCAATATTATCCATAAACTACCATGGATATTCCACTAGACAGTTCATCACAATAAATTTGATAAAATTATGCTTAAAAATTCCAAAATATACACTATCAAAAGTTTCTCTCTTTAGATTTATATATTTTTTTATTAATGTTAATAATATATACATGAAAATGAAAATTTTATATAACACAAAGAACAAAGAAATAAAATCTCAAAGACACATTTGACACATGATATTACCTACGAAACCTTTTTGGGAGAAAAACGCAGCTGGAAGATGTGGCCGCTCCACTCTCTTTCTATGAATGGAAATATGGCTTTGAAATACAAAGAAGTATGGCCCGTGGCCCATGGGATACTATAATGCACAAATACACTATGTTTACTCTATCTCCCATCCCTGTTGGTTATTTATGCTTAGCTTTGGAGAAAATTCATTTGAAAGAATGGAACCCATTTTCCTCTTACTCGCTTGGTTATAACAGAAACCGATAGCCTACTAGTGGTTAGGTTTCAATACATAAAATATTAAGCAGAGTTAAAATTCATACTCTTCTAGTAACTTCTACATCATGGTAACATGTCTAGCACCTTTTTCATGAAGCATGGGGGCTGACATGGAATCCTCTTGAATTATAGTATCGAAAAAGGAAGGTAAAATTTTGAGTGGCATAACTTTTGCATACAGAATATTTTTAAAGCGCTTTGTGTGTCGTTGGAATGTATTTGTGTGTAGAATAGGAAAAAAATGTGCACCATTAAAGAAAAAAAATTTACCCCCAAAACCATCGTTTGATGCCTCAAAAAACTCGTAGAATATTTGAGACCTCGTTTTGCCCAACTAGGTCTCGCTGGTAAAATTTTTCCTATGAGATGATTCCTCCACTTTTTTCACTCTAAAATAATCAATATGGATGAAAAAAATATAATTATAAAATACGGCTTATAAACCATCAAATCATCCAATACATGTACAATTCAAAATGCTATGGGAAAACAAGTATAAGAGGTATTATGCATTAATATGTGACACTTTTATTGTTCACTTTTATTAACTCATATTTGGACAAGAATTCCTTTGGTTATCCAAAAAAACAAAGAAAATTTTGGTATATGTTTGGGACTAGCATTTTGATATTGATTAGACCTATATATGCATATTTTACATAAACAATCCTCCATGCCTCATTCTTGTATATGTGCTAGATAGGATTTTGGTAGTGGGAATTTGTTATGGGACCATCACATATGTTTTCAGTGACACCGTATCAAAGGATAATAAAATAACATTTATTACCTACAACTTACAAACATGCTACTATTAAGTAAGAAATACCAAAAATGCAAAGGAGTAACATGCACAATTATAATATAGGTTCTTGATTGGTACATTCTAAAGGCATGTTCCTAAAGGCTTAATGTTAGTGTTGAATAATGTTTTTTCAGTTATTTCAATGATAAGGTGAGTCCCATAAAGGGTACATGAGACTCAGTATAAATACATGTCTAAAATCAAAAAGAATGATCCAGGGAATCGTGGAATTGAGTTAAGAAGTTAACTTGAATTAGAATAATGATTTGAGAGGCCATTTTATGTTTATTAGCCCAATCAATAGTTTCCATACCAATATCTTAGAGGTTCACTTATGTTTTATAAATAATAATATTTGTGAGCATATAAGAGCCAAGGATGAATCTAAAAATTGTGAACTAAGGTGCTGAGTCGAGTATTACTGGGGCTTATTGAAGGAACTATAGTGATAATTGTGGCTAGAGTCATGACAAAAACATTAAGTAACAATTCTTGAGAAGACTTAAAATTATTTTATAACATAAAAGTTCTTACAAATCACTTTATTTTGGATTATCTTCATTATTTGAAAAAATAATTTATGATATTAAATGGTATAAATACCAAGCCCTTGGCATATCTAGGTCTTATCAATGGTACATCTATGAAAAAAATTTGAAATCTAGTATATAGGCTCTTAGTCATAGCCCCTAGTCATAAGGCCCTTAAGGTTTAGTGCCTGAGTGCTAAGGCCCCCTTAACATATCAGTATATCACCATTTTAATAAAATGAATGGATCTTGAAAAATTATCAGTATCCTAATATATCAGCTCCTAATCATATCCCTTAGTTTCAAGATGCTTAAGGATAAATGCCCAAAATCTATCGCCTTCTAAGAATATCGACATATTGTCATTTCATAAAAAGGAATGGAGGTATGTTATTTTATGATATCCTAGTGTAGAATATCTTGTTCACAACCATTGGCCACAAGAATGCTAAGGGTTGTCTCTTTATGGATAAATTCCCTTGACATGTAGTAATTGTTATAAGGAATTTAAAAGGCTCGAGAAATGTTTGGTATTCTGTTATAATAGCCCTCAAGCATTGCCTTGGTCACGGAGGGCCAAGGAACAACACCTAGGGCTTAGTTTCCTCAACATAATGGATAAATAGAAGGTTTGGAAGTGCAGAGAAGGTTGAAACCTTCAATATCTCAATATCCTGGTGCCCTAGGTACTGAGAGTACTATGAGTATAACACTTATAAATGCAAAACTTAAATAATTTTGGATTTAACGGAGCTTATATATATTTTAAAGGTGTTGCATGAGTGTTATAAGCTTTATAGAAAATATTAGAGGTGTTTTTGGAAGCATTAAGTCCATATTAATATTGCAAGTGCCATACAATTACTTGGCCTCATAAAATAGAAGTCTTGAAAGGTTGGTTGAAGGAAGTTCCTAACTACATTGTAGTTTTGTGAAGGACCATATGTTTAGGATTATAGGTCGAAGGAAGTGCCTAAGATTATTATGGAACACTAATGATTTGTAGTTTTGAAAATGTGGCTCGAAGGAAGCACCTAGTTCATGTGATAGAGTATATTAGTGACAAATAGAAAGCATATCACTGAGTTGACCATCAAGGTACACTAATAGTTTGCATAAAAACAACAAGAGGGGATCGTTGTATCATGTAGTATGTTGCTAAAAATAATAAGAGGGTATTTTTGTGTCTTATAAGCTTCTTCTTGTAAATTAGAGAAGATTGGTGTCTTTGGTAGGTTGGTGCCTACAAAGAATTATAATTTAAAGATTTTTTTTTGTTTTCTCCTATAATGGTTTCCACGTGTATCTTGTGTTTCATGTTCTTCTCATCATATTGATGTTTTATGACATTTAAATGTTTTAATAAGTACAAATTATATTATATCGATTCACCCCCCCTCTTAATATAATTATGAATCCAACAATTGGTATTACAGCATGTTCATTTGGAAGTAGCCTAACATTTGGAAGAAAGATTCCAGAGGACCAATGGGGAGTTTGGATGGTTCTTTATAAAAT
Organism: Pinus albicaulis; assembly: GCA_034641835.2. Classification (NCBI taxonomy): domain Eukaryota; kingdom Viridiplantae; phylum Streptophyta; class Pinopsida; order Pinales; family Pinaceae; genus Pinus; species Pinus albicaulis. The sequence continues at coordinate 1,164,065,748 of CM076579.1, read as the reverse complement.
AGAGCCCTTCTATTTGATGTAATTTTTTGTTTTTTGTTTTTAAATATAAGGATGAGGAACCCTTTATTGCCTCTTATTGTTGAGATTTGGATATCAGTTGTGGATGGTTACCAAGTTCTAGAAACTCCTCCAACTGATCAAGATGGAAAATAGGCCTTCGTATATAATTAAAAAGAAATAAATTTTATTTTTTTGTATCCTAGAAAAATTGAAATTTGTTAAGGTAATGTAATGCAGGCCTACAAGAGACATTTGGTAAAATCTTCCTAGAAGCTATGAAGGATTTGAAAAAGTAAAGAGGGAAAAACTTCAAACACATAAAAGGAAACTTCAAAGTTTGAAGATGAATGCATAAGAAGATATTATAATTTTCTTCCTTTGAGTATATGATATTTTTAATACCATTATAGGAATTGATGAAAATATTAAGGAACCAATAATTGTTCAAACAATGTTGAGATATTTTCCCTTGATATTTAATGCAAAGTTTTCAACCATTGAGGGAATGAAATGTCTAGAAACCTAAAGATCGATGAATTGCATGACATATTCAGTACATATGAAATGAGGATATGTAGAGATAAGTTAAGTGTTAAATGAAGAAACCTTCAAAGCATCAAAGAAGAAAATGATATACAAATATTGTGATTACTCTAGCTATGAGTCCAATGAAGAAGCTCAACTTGTGAGAAAGTTGAAGAGATGATTTAGCAAGGACAAAGGCAAACTTCGATTCAAATATTTTAATTGTAGAAGAATAGTGAAAATGAAAATAATAATAAAATATAATGGACACAAGAATGGAAAATATATGAAGGAGAAATTTTTTTATTCTAGAGAAGATAGTCTCTCTTCTAAAGAAAGTGATAGTTATCACATGATGTTGAGAAAGAAGCTTTCTATTACATATCAATTTGTCACATCCATGCAAATTATTCCAAATCATATTCTCTTGCCATTTGAAGAACTATTATCATCAGTCCCTAAGAAATATGGGATAAATGCCCTCCATGAAGCACAAGAATCATTGAGTATATACCTCAAAAACACCAATTTTAAAGATTGTCACAGGCACCCAGATCACAACCTCTAATGTCACATCATGGAAATTAAATGAGTAGAGATACCATCATGATTATCCTTTGTTAAAAGTAAAATGGTATTATTACATGGGTAAAAATAAAAAAATCAAAAGAGGCTTCCATTCTAGAAGCCACATAAATGGTAACTACACCAAAGCAGTGGAGATTGAGCTTGAGTTTCTCCTATCCTAGATCTCATTACTCCCTTTATGGATCTCATTCCCTCCATTGTGGATCGTACCCCTTCCTTAGTGGGTATTAACTTCCACTCTTTCCCTATAAGTAAAATGCACTCAAATACAAGTGGGTTTCCATTTCTTATTCCTAAACTACACTTCCATCTTGTACAAGTATGTATTGGAGACATTTTGGATTGTAATTTTTGGATTGAGGATATTTGGAAGGAGGATTTCAAAATCAAGGCTTCGTTGTAATTATCCTTTTCTTCATCCTTAGTACAGATGCCTAGTTCTTTCCCACAATCATTTGTCATGATGTTTTTTTATGATATTCCTTGATCACTTGTGTATATATTTTTTTAAATCAATGACATATTATATGCTTTGATCATTTGATTATTTATGTCTTTCCAGATCTCTTCTCGGAGCATTTAGAACTAGATTGTAGGATGCGAAGAATGACCATAATGATCTTGATCAAGAATTTTGAAAAAGGTATGGACCATCCATCCCATTTACATTTTCGATTTGATAGTAATCTAGGGGATGTTTCTATGAATTTGTCTATTTGTTTCTAGATTTGGTTTCCAACTCTAGGGAGATTTATCATATCAACATGATAATATTTTTCTGCTAAACAATTTCTTATTTTTTTCCCTAAGTACTCAAAATTATTACCAATAATATTAAGTTAACCAAAAAGAGAAATTAGATTTAGAAGAATAAGATGTTGATGAATAATTTAATATTGAGGTGGAACTTGTTAGTTCCTTGGATGAAATAGGTAGACTCATAAGGAAGGTTAGAAATAAAAGTGAACTATTTCTGAAATATGGAAAGAAAATTAATAATTAAGATGAAGCATATGTCATCCTTTTGAAGGTTTAACTAGAAAAGGAAAATAAAATAGAGGAAGCGTTGATAATATGGCTAAAATAAAAGAAAGGAAATTGTGAAAATCTAGACGCATAAATCATCTATAAGGTAATACCTATAGAAGGAAAATTTTAAGTTGACTCAATATTGAAGTTTGGAAAAATTAATGAGATAATGGATGAAATTCTCAACTTTCAAGGGTCTCCTTTCATTAAAAAAATACTAGTTTATAAAGAAAATCATGAGACATTCAAGGGAGAATCAAGAAAGAGGCATTATAAAAATGGCGAAGAGAAGAATATGAAATATTTACTAATATTGATCCGGGTGGATATCGGTGGCCACTCACCTATTCCATTTGGATCCACACCATCAATTCTTGCAGCTTTTCACTTTTAGCGCAACTTACTATTTTTAGTAGGTTTTCGGGTCCTGCATTCCCGGAGCCGTTTTGGGGCCCTAATGATCTAGGTGGATATTGGTGTCCGCCCACCTATTCCGTTTGAAACACCACCATTAGTTCTTTCATTTTTTTAGTTTCAATACAACTTACTATTTTTAGCATTTTTTCAGGTCCTCAACTTCCGGAGCCATTTTGAGGCCATAAACAACGTTTTTTGGGAAAACCGAGAGCAACATCGGTCCATGGAATGATGTTTCTCACACCAAAAGTTGTACTCCTCGGATATATATTTCTAATGAGGTATGGTGTGTGTCAAATGAAGATCATATGCTAAAGTTACGTCCTCGAGAAGTCGAAACACCAATTTACCCAAACAGGGCCCATAGTTTTGGCGCTCCATCTCCTAGGGTTAGGTTTTGAGAATTTATAGTTTTCCATTGCTTCTGAATAATAAAGAGGCCCTCGAGCCTCATTATAACATATTTTAGAGGCTTGTAGCCACCACATCTATTCTCAGAGATAAGCTACCAGTGCCCTAGCTAGTTTATTTCCATTCTGTCTGTAAGTGAATTTCAGTAATGTTATTTTAATAAAATGAAGCATTATTTCTACTGCATCTCTGTGTTTATGGTTATATGTGTATTCTGTTGCATTCCTGCATAAATCCAAATCAGTGGTATCAAAGCGGTCTGCTCTTTGTCTATTTTTCTTTGCATGTCCCCAACATGGTTAGGGTATAAGGAGTTAGAGCTCAATTTGGTTGAACCCTTGCAAGCTCAGCCTTGCAAACCCCGATGACCTCCCATGGTAGAAGAAAATAAAGATGACGAAGAAGGATATCATATCTAAGTATTTCTCAAGCAGGCCCTTGAGAGACAAAGGAATGAGATGATGGATAAATTTTCTCAGATCCTTCAACGACTGCCCACCTATAGTGCATCTGTATCCAACAATGAATCTGGAGTCACCACTCCCTTCAAGGTACAGGTAAACTTTGACATTCCTTTATTTGAACGCCAGATAGATGCAGGCACTGTAGATAGATGGTTGAATTTTCTAGAAGGGTATTTTTCAGTCCATGATTTCTTCGACCGAGAAAATATTATTTTTTCACTCCTCAAAGATGCCCCCCATGTCAAAGACTGGTGGGAAACCTACTGTGAGAAAAAGGATGGGACATAACCCTCTCTGTTCTCGGCCACACCCACTTGGAATTCGTTCTGAGATGGAATAAAGAAAAAATATTACCCCATGGGGAGCTATGAGGACAAGTACATCAAATGGACCACGTTGTGGTAGCAAAGGGATCAAGATGTGCACGAACTGATGAATTTGTTCCATACCCTATGCACAAATTTCACTATTAAAGATTCAGAGAGACATTTGGTGCTCAGGTACCGCAGCTATATACACAGGCAAATTTAGGAGGAAATTGAGTTCCTCTACATTAAATCGCTTGGCACAACATATTTCTATGCCGCCAAGATTGAACATAAATTTAAGTAGAAGAAGCGAGACTTTGGATCCGCGAATCTGAGGCAAGGGAAAGGTGCCCCTGAACCACAGAACAAGGGGAAAGGCTAAACTGGGGTGACTTATAATAACACTACAAATTCAAAGAAGGACATGTGGAGGTGGTGTTAATTTCATAACAGCCCCACTCATAGCACAAACGAGTGTCGGGCCAGACAGTCGTTGTTGGCCGAACTAAAAGCACCCGAATGAGATGCATGTTTTGATCCCGAGTCATAACCAGACAAAGGAAATGACAAAGGGAACCAAATCATTAATGTGGATCCCAGTGCCATTGTTTCCACCACCAAGATCCAGAGGGAGGATCCCCATGATCTAGAGGAGGGGGAGCGCCTCTTCCATTCACAGATGTGGGTGAAGGGTTCTCCACTGCAATTCCTTGTCAATAGACGAATCCAAAAGAACTTCATTTTAGTAGAGTTCATGAAGTGGCTTAGCCTACTGACCATAGCACACCCGCAACAATATACCATCGGGTGGCTTCACCCAGGGAGAGATCTCTGCGTCTGCCAGCAGTGCTGCCTTCCGTACAGTAACAAGCCATTCATGGATGAGGTATTGTATGATTTTTCTCCTTTTGATGTAGCTGATGTACTATTGGGCCAAGCATACTTGTGTAGGAAACATGCTGTGTACGAGTCTAGGCCTCGTGTTGTTATTATTACTTTGGGAAATAACATGTACATGATACCGGAGGTAGTACCACGTACTGTCATCTCTGTGACTACTGCAAAACAACATAGTAAGATTGTTTCCAAAACCAAGAAATTTATTTTACTTACAACTCGCTCACATGGAAAGAAGAATATTGTGGCCACAACCTCGAAATAGGGTTCCCCTGCACGGCTGCAGTAGATGGAAAAATTCATGGAGGAATACGAGGACATTTTCCCCTCACTCATAGAGGTTCCTCTACATTGTGAGGACAAGCACTCCATTGATATGACCCCCGACACACTGCTGCCTGATGTTGCCATACCTCATGTGACTACAAAGACAAAATCCAGACATGTAATGTCTGAGGCTGATAAAGAAACCAAATTTACTGAACGCATCCAGCATGTCCGCCCACAGTTCCATGACATCTTTGACAAATCTAATACCCAGTTCGATACAATTTTCCTCATCTCATGGAGGGTGTCAATGCAATGGGGACCATTTCTTCCTAAGGAGGGAGGAATGATCCAGGTGGATATCAGTGGCCACCCACCTATTCCATTTGGACCTGCACCATCAATTCCTGCAGCTTTTCACTTTTAGCACAACTTACTATTTTTAGGAGGTTCTCGGGTTCTGCACTGCCCGAGATGTTTTGGGGCCCTAATGATCCAGGTGGATATTGGTGGCCGCCCACCTATTCCATTTGAAATGCCACCATCAGTTATTTTAGTTTTTCTATTTCAACACAACTTAATATTTTTAGCATTTTTCCGGGTCCTGAACTTCTTGAGTCGTTTTGAGGCCATAAACAACATTTCTTTGGAAAACTGGGACAACATGGGTCCATGGAATGATGTTGCTCACAAAAAAAGTTTTACTCCTTGGATAGATATTTGTAATGAGGTATGGTGCGCGTCATAAGAAGATTGTATGCTAAAGTTACATCCCCGGGAAGTTGAAACACCAATTTACCCAAACGGGGCCCATAGTTTTGGCGCTTCATCTCCTAGTGTTAGGTTTTTGGATATTTAGAGTTTTCCATTGTTTCTCAATAATAAAGAGGCCCTCGAGCCTCATTGTAACACAGTTCAGAGTCCTATAGCCACCACATCTCTTCTTAGAGATAAGCTACCAGCGCCCTAGCTAGTTTATTTCCATTATGTCTGTAAGCAAATTTCAGTAATTTGATTTTAAGAAAATGAAACATTATTTCTACTGCATCTTTGTGTCTATGGTTATATGTGTATTCTGTTGTGTTCCTACATAAATCCAGATCAAATATGATCATAATTTCTATCAACAATGAAAGTAGCAATAGATAACAACGTGAGAACTAGAAAATGCATGACCCCATAAGAAATACAGGTAGTACTAAAAATGAAGCTAAGAACCATTAGAGACATGACCTTATCAACAATACAAAATTGGAAATGAGCTTAAGAACCAAAAATGAAACGAACCTATCAGAAACATAGGAAACATTAGAGATGAAGTCAACAACCAATAGAGAAGTGACCCTATTAGAAACATAGGAAGCACAAAAAATGAAGTTAAGTAGTATAAATTACCCAAGATTTCTCATAATTAGAATAATTTCAAATGAAAATTTCCTCTAATTATCATGTCACATCTAGGTATCAAAACCTTTTATGGGGCTATTGTTTTCATTCTATTAATTTTGGTCATAAATGAATGAGTTATAGAGCATATATGAGAAATGGAAATATGAGAGATATAAAAAAAGAATACTATGAGACTCCAAGGAATGACTATGTCCACAATAATCGTAAATGTGTTAATAACATTGATTTAGAAGCTACAATTCATTTTCTCTTATATTGAATCAAGTTTAATACTGAAAATGTGAAAAATATGGGGATAAGGATAGTGGATGTACAAGAAAATCAATAAGGATTGCTCAGGAAAACAAGAAAAATGGATGCATGAAGGTATGGAAGAGGAACAAAGAAAAACAAGAAGAATGTGGATTTTCACTATATGCTCAAATTAAAGAGATCCAACTGTATGTTGAAAGTAGATGCTCAAGGCACATGATATGGGATTAGAGAAAAAAATTTACTATAAAAGAATAGCAGGGAGGCATTATGATCTTGGAAATAATGCATTATTATCGATAATTGGAAAACACAAAATCGATCATGATAATGAAAGGACTAAAACTCAGAATGTTTTTTATATGAAAGGTTTAAAATAAAATATTTTGGGTGTTAGTGTTGTCATTGTTACAAAATGTTTCACTTTGTATTTTCATTAATGACAACATGATGTCATTGATGTCAAAGGGGATGTATGATACGACAATAGTAGTTGATGACCCAAGAAGAAACATGATTCTTAATGAAGTGATATGATAGTTGGATATTTCACAAGGTCTCTTCACATGATGACATGAGTGCTTGAATTTATTTAAGTTTTTGATAAACTTATTATGCTAAAATTATCCTACAATCAACATGGTTGCATAAATACTGTTGATACCTTTCCAACTAGGTATATGTCAATAAAAAAAACTCCTATTGGATGAGAAGTTATGGATAATTGAAGTTTAGTTATTAATTGAGGGAATAAAATTTACGGCCAAAACCAAAAATAAAATGTGTTAAGCAACGGGAAAGTTCAAGACAAATCCACCATTGGAAAAAACAATCAACGACCACAATCTCGTGAAATTGTGCACTAGTTAATGCCATTAAATGGCATGCATGTATCAAGCCAATCAATGACACTCCTAATAAGTCAATGAATAAATGAATGTGAAGATGCATGATGTTTAATTAGTATCATCATACCAACTAGATTATGACACATGGAAACATATTTTTTGATGATGATGTATAACTATCGATGAATGGCACATGGAACTCACACACATTAATCATGACACCTCAACCAAATTATATAAGTATGATAATGCAGAACTGCGAGAAACCACCACGTGGCATGTTGATTTGACATAGTCTAGGTGGTAAAAGTTTTGAAACAGTACGGTGACACATGGCACCCCTCATGGGCTGCAACATGGATTAATGACATCAAAGATGAAATCATCAAGGAAACGACTAGTGACACTTGGGTCTTGATCATATGGGCACAATCACTTGGTCATGGAGTTATAGATATTCAATGACCTTCTTCATATCACATGCCCACATGGAACCATGGCACAAAATTTAACAAGACTTGGGTCCTAATATAGTGGTTGGCCAGCTATAGAGACTAGTTTGAAGGTCACTCCGTGTAAGTCCCATAAGGCATGGGACCACCTGTAATATTCCCAATTTTCCATCGGTTAATTGGAATATTATAGTTCTTAATTTTTCTAATTAACTAAGTAAATAAGAGGGTGGAGGGACCCATAAACCCCATATATGAATAAAATCCACTTTTGATGTGTGTATGTGGGTTATTTAGAAGTAGATAAACATTATGGAGTAGTGGAGCATATTCTTAATGAAGGAAGAGTGGAGATCATGGAGCATTAATGAGAAGATCATGGAGATAGTGAAGGAGCCAAAGTAAGACAGTGGAGCAATAAAAGTAAGATCATAGAGCACTAATGATGAAATAGTGGAGGAAGTGGTGCATCTAGTGCACACATGATGGAGAGAGTGGAAATTAAATGTAGAGATGATGGATATCATGGAGAGACAATGAAATATTCATGGAGGTTAGTGGCCACATGTGCAGTGCAGTTATGAGGTGGGCCAAGGCTAGGGAAGGCTCACAAAGAATAAAAGGAAAATGAAGGCAACAATAGAAGGCAGGTTTTAGATTTTAATTTTATATTTGGATTTGTGAAGTGACATTTCTATGCATGCTTCAACTGTTTAGCAAGTATGCAATGTTGTTTAGCACACAGGTGTTTTCGAGCGGAAATCCCACCCTTACCCATGGGGGAATTCAAGTGCCTACTATGGGAAGTTTTCTTTGAGCTACCATACATCATCAGGCATTGGTGCCACATTCAGCCCCTCTCTATATCACATTCAGTCTCAGGAATTACACATTCCTACTTGAGGGTTTGAGAGGAGGAGGTTGTTTCTGGCATTTTAGCTAGGAAACTGGTGGAGGATTCATCCTTTCACCTTGGGATTTCAGACCAGTCTTCCAAGAGTAGCATATTCATATCCAGCATTAGGCCATCATTTTATACCTCCATGCAACAATAGTTCCCCCAGGAATTGCGCAGTATAGTCCTATAGATCTATTGGAGGAAGGAAGTTTCCAATATTTCAGCTAGAAATCCTGTGAGGGACCATCCCCTCACTTTGGAAATATTATTTACACCATTATTGAGTAGCATTGTGACATCTAGAATCATAAAATAGCTTCATCCCCCTTGAAAACACATTTTATTCTAGTTGTTGTGCATTCAACAACTGTATCTAGTGGAGGTGGAAGGAGGAGGTAGACCTTGAGCTTCTAGCTTGAGGATCTAGAGAAGGGATCAACCCTTAAAGCATTTAGATGATTGTATATTATTGCAGCCATATTATTCTCAATTCATGCTTCAGATATTCATACCCAATAGTCATATGTTGCATGCCCTAGGAGGGTGATTTTTCAATATTTTTAGATCTAGAAATCCTTTCTGGGTTATCTTGAGTATTCATCATAGAGTTCGGATCTGAAATCCCAACATCATCTCAGCTCTGGAAATGAAATATCTACATTTTTATTATCATCTAGAAGTGGCAGTCCCGAAATTTGCAGCAGGGACAATGCAGTATAACCTCCAGCAGTCCAACAGTTACGCAATGCCTTTGATGAAAGGGCTTCACGGTCATTCTAGACTACTTGTTTGGCTTGAGTGCTCCATATTTTGAGCATTTTTGTACATGTATTCTCACCTCCATATTAATAAAATGGCTTAGCTATTTTTTATATTTGTATGGTGTATTTAGTTTGTTTGTTCATTGCTACAGTTTCCATTCATTTTGTTTTTGTATTACTGTCTTTTACCTTTTGGGATATTAAAATGGTATCAAAGCATGATATTTGCTCAGATTGTGGGAAATACATCTTATGACATCATAAGAAGAAGAAGAAACCTCAAGAATATTCTTCTCAACGACTGTTTGAAATTTAACTTCAAAGCTTCCCTGACCGAGATGCTTCACGATCATGGTTTGCAAATGAAATGAGACCTTGGGGGCGACAAAGCGATGGCCCTAATGCAGGTCAAGATATAGCTGAAGAGTAACATGCACCACTTCTAGCATGGATTCTGAATTAGAGGTGTTCAGTCATAATCCGACACACGGTAGCTTTGCACCACTGGGTGTTCAACCAAGCGCGATGACCAATTTTTTGAATCAAGGGTTCCTCTCGTACTAACTTGAATTACTATTGTGATGTGGTTCATTAGTAGGTTAAAACTAACCTATCTCATGATGGTCTAACCCCATCTCACGTTCCTTATTTGTGGGTGAACAATACAATAGTTGGTGGATTTTGCTTCACAATGATAGGAAGAGCCGACATAGAATGATCAAAAAGCAACGTCACTATGAATGCTTGGCTACCACAAGCTAGTTATCCCTGTAGTAACTTTGTTGAAACCTCTAGCTTCAAATTCTGAAAGTGTAAAGGATCGATAGGCCACACTTTGACAGTTTGTATTCGTATTGAATATTAAAATAAAATGAGCTTTTACCCTTTTTTTCCACATGATATTTCGGTTGTCGTTGAGGCTCATCTTAGGACACCTACGTTATCTTTTAATAGATGTTCCACCCCAACCGAAATCCCCACCTGAAAATGTCCTCCACCTGGATTGACCCACCAAAACATCATCTTAATCCCTCCGCAAAAACGGACATCAAGAAAATTTTAGAATGAGGAAGGTCCAAGCACTTCCTATCAGCATCAGAAGAAACCAGAAATGCATGGAGCTCCACAAAAATCTACTATGTCCACTTTATTTGAAGAGGAATGTGATTGGCATGGAGATCGAGGAAAGTTGGAGTATGAAAGTCTAAGTAAATATCTTGTAGAGTACAATTCATAGTCTATATCTTTCAAGGAGAATCTAACTCCCCAAAAAAAAATTACAACTCAAAGAAGAAACAAGATCCTACAACAACAATAGAAGAGAGGGGCATAGATTCTTCTTGCCTACATTTGTGTTGGAAATACTGAGGGGGGGAGGGGGGGTGAATCAATATTCCTTTGAATTAGAGCATTATTTAATCATCAATTATTATTAGTGTTTGTACAATGATAGCAACAAACAAAAGGAACACAAATGCACACAGTTTTTAAGGTGGAAACCCACTCCGGGACAAAAACCACCTAATGCTTTTCTAATAATTATTTAATATTAATCTCCAATTCAAAATAAAGCTCCAACTTCCTAAAATATAGAAAAGCATTATTCACTAGCTCCCACTGGATGGATGCTCAGTCAACTGAATGGATGCCCCAACACCCAATGAGCTACAACTCACCCTAGCACCACCCTACTACTCTATATAAGATTAAAAGAAGAATGGACTCCCATACCAGGGAAAATGGTCCACTTTACAATGATATAGAATGATGTAGAAGAAGAATATACACTAGACCATAACCCCAACTTTCACACAACCACCTAATGATGATTCTAGACCACCCGAGACTGCCTCTTCAACTCTTGGCAGATAGACACTAGTACAATTTGTACAGTAATGTATTTACAATGACTTAGTACAATGATACCCTTACAATGATTGTATGTAGTGCTGCCCACTTGAAGACTTCATGTGATGAAATTCTTGCTGCTGTTATGCACCTTGGTTGCTACTCTTGTCATGCTACCCTCTGCTATAGCTTGCGTTGCTTTGCTTCCCTAGAAATTATGGTCCTTTGTAGCCCTTGACAACACATGATCTAGCTTTTTCTTGCCTTCTAGGAACTCGATATTGAATCTGTTGTATCTCTATTATTTCAGATCCCCAATATCTGATTTTTGGTCTTGTATTATTCCTCTGAGTTTTACTTCCAATGCCATAGGTCTAACCCAATTTTGATTCTTCAAGGGAGAGTTATACCCAATCTCTCACAATGCCCTAATTATGGACTATTTTAGCAGAGAGAAATTGTATGGCATGCCACGTGTCACTATTTCTTCATTTGGCTCTAAAATTGATAGAGAAAAAAATACAGTCTGTGCACCATCTGCCAATTTTTATAGAATTCCAATCTGATACTCCGAGAGAGAGTTATGATGATTTTACCAATGTCACTTCTTTGAGATGAATTTCAGGAGCCTGCAAAAACACTGACTTCCACATATCATATCTCTGAAAATATTGCACACCTTGATCTAAAATTTTCATAGAATATTCCTCAGGATTTCAGCTTTGCCTCATAAACATTTCAGCTTTTGAACCTTCATAGAAAAAAATTTAGAGTGCAAATTCCACGATGACCTGTTTCAGATGGAAAAATCCCTTGCATGAGGAGGATATGAGGATCACAATTTATATAAATGCTTAGGTTGAGAGGGGCTTCAACAAGTGAACATGGGAGGGATTTTAGGAGCTTAAAAAAATATTAATTATGAATTTTCAATGACCCATGCCACAATCCCATGGGGTTTTAGCCCACTAACTGGGGGTACAAATTTCAAACATGAATATCTCTCAAACCGTGAAGAATTACATGGCATGCCATATATCAACGGAAACATCTAGACAAGTAGAAACCATCAAAAGCATTATTGACCCAGAATATATTAATTTTGTAGGTAAAAATTCCCATGAAATATTGGGTTATCCCCTGGTGTTGCTTGGGTTGACATCAATGACATCCGTTGATCAACAATCTCCCCCTTTGGCATTTATGGCAACACAAGTACTCCCCCTACGATCATGACACCTCTTCCTACAAAATTCTCTCCCCCTTTGACATCAATGGCAAAGGGTAAATCCCCCTAACACACAAAAATCTTGTGGACCTGTACACACTTCCACTCCCCCTTTATATTCTAAATAAGGAAAATCTAATGAGAACTTGGGAGAATCCGAAGCTTCTGGCGAAGATATTCCAATGCTACACGAGTACTCTCACTATCATCAACACTTCCTACCCAATCTGAATCTATAAAGGAATGAATAATGAGATTGTTACCCTTGGAATACCACAAGCTATATTATGTTGTTCTCTTTAGATATTGAAGAATTCTTTTGATGGCAATAATATGTGATTCTTTTGGTGCAGTTTGGAATCTTGCTACTTGTCCAACTGCTTGCATAACATTTGGCAGAGAGGTTGTTACATATAAAAGACTAACAATCATAGATATGTACAACCTTTGATCCAGATCCTTAGATGAGTCGTATGTGCTCAATTTGCAACCTGTTACCATCGGAGTAAATACGGGTTTGCAATCTTCCATTTTAAATTTCTTGAGCATTTCCTTGATGTACTTGGCTTGACATAAAAATATTCCTTTCTCTTGCTGAGATATTTGAAGCCCTAAGAAGTATGTTAGCTCACTAAGTAAAGACATCTCGAACTTACTTTGCACCTTTGTAGCAAACTTCTTACTTAGTCGATCATCATTGCTACCAAATATTATATCATCCTATTTAGCTATTTGGCATGCTTTAGTTTCTTCATCCATAACATATATGTCATTTGGAGCTCGACTTGTTGTAGCCACAATTTCACCATACATGCCTTTCCTGATTTCACATTTTGTGGAGTTGAATAGTATTGTGTGTCCTTGATCACACATTTTTCCAACATTGAGCAGATTGTGATTCATGTTTTCAACCAATAGAACATTCTTGGCTAGAGCATCTTTTCCTCTGAGAGTGACAGTACCTGATCCTATAACATTTAAAGATCCATAATTTCCAAAGGACAAAGTTCCATCCTTCTTCTCTTTCATAGATACAAATTTATTTCTATCTCCAGTCATATGCGTTGAGAAATCGCTATCAACATACCACACATCTTTATTGTTTTGAGCCTTGAGAGAGAGATCACAATTATCAATCTTCTTCTTCTTCCATGTTTGTTCATTCTGTGGCTTCGAAGATTCTTCTGGAGGATTTTCAAGTCTGCAGTCTTTGGCTATGTGTCCAAATTTTTGACATTTGTAAAATTCAATATTTTTTCTTAAATGTTAAAATCTATTGATGTTTCACTGAGCCCTAGGAGGTTCATATTTGACAGATCTCCTGGAATTGTATTCATTCCTAGGGTACGTGTGACATTCTACAGCTTTATGACCAAATTTTCCACATGAATAATAGTAGCCATAAAAAATATGTTGGTACCTAGATGGAAATTTTCGTCGAGGAATTGTCTTCCAAGGTTATTCTTGCGAATCTTGTCCAATGAAGTCTACATGCATGTCAGATCTCATAGGTTCATTGTATTTTGTTGTAGAAGGTCCTGCTTCTTCTTCTTTGTAACCGATGCTAGTTCTGTCGTTGTAAGATCGTTGATTGGTTATAAGTTCTTCCAATTCCATTGAGCTGTTGGAATAGTTTTGGATAGTTTTTCCTTTCTTCACTTCCTCACGCAGTGAGACTAATTCGGCTTCTAATTCTTCCATTTCTTGGTTTCTTTCTTCCAAATTCGTTTGAAGTGACTCTTCAATGCATTTGTGTTCTTCAAATTCAATTTTGAGACCTTGAACTTGTTCTCCAAGAGTATTGGAACAGATCTTCTCCGCCTTGAGATATTTTATAAGCTTGATTGCTTCCTTATAAAATTCTTCTATGGTCAATCCTTCTTCTTTGGTGTTTGATACCTCTTGTTTATTGTGCTTGGCCATAAACAATACTCTCTCATTGGATTCTTCTTTTTTGTCATTGTCTTCATTGGATGATGAGCTATCTTCTTTAGAGAGAAAGTTCCTTTTGGATCCTTGCTTGTTGAATTTCTTAAAGCCTTTCCTTCCTTTTGAGTTTCCATCACTTCTGTTTGGACATTTTGCTGCAAAATGCCCAACCTCACCACGGCCGAAACATATCAATGGAAGTTTACCTTTGAATTTTCCCTTACCAAGATTTAGTTTTCTTAAGAAGTAAGAATATTCTTCATCTGAAAGACCTTCTTCATCATCTCCCTTTTCTTCACACTTGCAGGTGCATGCTTTTTCAATTGAAGGTTGTTTATCCTTATTGGTTTTCTTAGATGCAACGAACACAGTTTCTAGATGTGAAGTACCCTCTTCTTCATCAAGTCTCATTTCATATGCTATGATAACTCCATGTAATTACTCTTTGTTGAGTTTTTCCATATTTTCACTGTATTCTAAGACCGATACCTTTGGGCTGAATCTCCCTGGTAACATTCTAAGAATCTTTCGTATAGTAGTATTCTCATCAACTGGCTCTCCCAATTGTTACACTGAAATTTTTCACCATGAAGTTTTAGTGTCTATATGGGTTCATCATTACTCATATATTACTCCCTTAGAAGTCTACAACATCAAAGTTCCTAAAATAAAACCTTGAAATTGAGAGAAAAGCTAATAAAATTCTTAAAAACACTTGTACCGCACTTTCTCTTAACATTGCCTATAGTGCCACACCTTTTTGCTCTAAATCATCTTGAGCTAAACACCAATTTTCTTCATTAAGGTTGCGGACCCCTATAAAAGGTAAAATGAAGGCGAAAAGTAACATTTAGAAGCCCAACAGTCAAATCTGGAAGCTTCTAGAAGCAATTATCCAGTCGAAGGTTCACTCCTATCATGTATGTTCATTCCTCCATTATGGGAGCCTACCCCTTGGTTTATGGATCTCAATCCCTTAAAAAGAGGATTCTGTTTCCTCTTATGTGGAGTTGCAACCTCTTCTCTTTTCCTATAAATTGAAGCCATAGTGCAGCCTCAAAGGGAGTTAGACTTTGAGAATTTTTTAGGAGAAATGTTGTAGAAACTTAGACTCTCTTAACTGATCATTATGTGGGAATGATTACACACCCATGTGAATTTTATCTGAGAGAGTGCAAAGCTTGTTATAGTAAAGGAAACGCCTATTCGAGACCCTAGGAAGGCCTGTATGACATCAAGGAAGACACGGTTGTAAGGCTATTTCTTCATCGAAGATAATACGAATGAATCCCATTTTCTCAATGAGTTATTTAATTAAGTAGCTTGTTTATCATGTTTTGTCAATGAGTTATTTAATTAATTAGCTTTCTTCTTGAATTCCTTGACCATCTTGATAGATATATGATTCGTGAATTAGTTTATACTATGCAGGTGCTATTGATTATTTCCATGTTTGTGATTGCAGATCTTTGAAGATGACTCTTTCAAGCAACTGGAAAGAATATCATTACGAACAGTGCTGGACTATAGGTAGGTCTTCAAAAATCCTGTTGTAGCTAATTCTGAATCTAATATTATCTAGAGAAAATAGTTTTTGTTTGTCTGTTTGTTGCTAGCTGTCCGTAGGACACTTGGGAGGTATGTCTTGTCAACAAGAACGAATTATCCGTGCAAAAAAATGGCGACTTATCTGGTCCAACCCAACAACCTGTCCAACCTACCATTCAAGTCTCTGCACCTAGTTCTGTTCAGCAGCCTGGGCCTAGCACACCTAGAACTCTGCCTTAAACTTCTGCTGCTGCTGCAACTTCTATTCAACCTACCACACCTATTTCTGGAATATCTGCAGCTCTTGTTTCTACTATCCCTGTATCAATGCAAATTCCTCAAGTATCTGTGCCACAGTCAGGACCTACAATTCAGACTACAATCGAGAAGCCTATAGGACCAGCTGGTATGAGTACGGTTCTCACTAATCAACCACAATTTACTTATCAACCGTACCAGGCGTAGTATCAGTTTGGACGGGCTACTCAAAATCCAGTATATCAGTATCAACCATACCCTGGCTATACTTATCAAGTACCTCAACAACCCTAGTATGATCCAGTTAATCCTAGTTATCCAGGAGGTTTCACGATTCCCAATGCGCATCCAATTCTAGGATATCCTGGATATCCTCCTCCTAGAACTGGTTTGATCACGCAAGGTTATCAAGACCTTAGCCATCATTTACCATTTATAGAAAATTTAGATTTACCTGATCTATCACACCTTACGAACGATCCTATATTTTATCATCTGTATTGGCCACCGATGCTTAACAAGTTGCCCAGTGATATTCCAAAGTTTGAAGGTAATTCAGGAGAGGACCCATCTAATCACGTTATGAATTATCACCTCTGGTGTGCATCTAATTCACTAATCGATGATTCGATTTGTTTACGTATTTTTTAGAGAAATATCATTGTTCTAGCTGCCAAATGGTACATTGAGTTACCATGAGGCTCATTTAATAATTTTAATGCACTAGCTACTACTTTCTTAACCCATTTTCAGTTGCCTGTCAGATACGAAAATGGCACAGAATTGATGACTTCATTAAAAAAATCTACGTCTACGTACATATCCGATCATATTCATGAATGGAGATGTAGGAGGCGTTCAGTGAAAGTCTTTATTCCGGATCAAATTTTGGCTGAATGGTTTATAAAATCATTATTGCCCAAAATTACTGAAGATGTGGCCAAAGGAGGCATCGTTACAGAAGAGCAAGTCATTGCTCAGGCTCAGTACCTTGACCTTGTATATAAACAGTCAGGTACTCTATATGATAAAATCCCCAATTTACCAAGACCTCGTCAATTAACTAAAACTCCTTCCGGCTCTCATGACGCTGATGGTGTAATTGGTTCTGTTAGCACTAGCAAAGGTAAGAAGAAATCTTCCAAGATGACTTCTCCTATTATAGTTTTACTCGATTCACCGAAAAGAGATTCTTCCATTGAAACTTCCGCCGATATTGATGTTGTAGAGTCATCTATAGCCAAACCTAAAACTGGTGGTAAGAAGAAAGGTAAGAATAAAAACAAAAAATCATCAAAAGATAAAAACGATAAAACTGAACCAACTGACGAAAAATGAAAACCTCGTTATCCTTGTCTGATCTATGATGAGGATAATTTTACAAAGGAGTGCCCGCATAGAGCCGAGGTATCAAAATTCGTTAAGGGTTCGCCCATACCTGCTGTCTTGAAGGATCCCTTTCCTGCTCAAGATAGTAACATGATTGGATCTTCCTTAAATGCGCTAGAGAATATCTTAATGGCTGCGACGTGATTGCAATATTATGGTAGTAAAAATCCTGGTAAAGAAGCAGAAAAATCTAATTCAGCATCAACTACGTCTCCCTCAGTTTCTGATCTGCTACAGATCGAGAAACAAAATCCTGACTTAGTAATCAAACTGCCTGCTAATGGTGTACTTCGTAAATCAGCTTTCAATCCACATGCGAGAGCTACTCAAAATTACAATATTGTTGAAGACTTGGAAATTTCCCCTTCAGCAATGTTGGCTTTGGAGGTGTTGCAATCATGCCCAGTCCAAATAAAATTACTATTGTCAGCCTTAGGAGCCGTAGACCTCCAAGATTCGAACCTCATGATCTTCGATTTATAGAATTTTACACCCCGCCTACCCGATCAAATGGCTTTTCAAATTCTGGTAATAGTAAAAAACAAACCATCTTTAGTATTGTTGTTGATGAAGGGGATTCTATGTGTATTATGTTGTTAAAATGTTGGAAATCACTTGGTTCTCCGACAATTACCCAATCTTCGACTATCCTCAAGGCTTTTTATGGAAGAGGTTTCCATCCGTATGGTATTTTATAAGATCTACCAATAGAGGTTGAAGGAAAAAATATTAATCTGGATTTGGAAGTGGTTGATGCCCCTCTGAATTACAACCTTCTCTTGGGTCGCAGTTGGTCTTACGCCATGACTGCTATTGTATCGTTGGTCTTTTGTCTCATCATGTTTCCACATAAAGGAAAGATCATTAAAATAGATTAGCTCTCATATTATTCATCTGACCCAGCCTCTACTGATAGCATCCAACAGGTCAGCAAATCAACTATCCCTTATAAGGATTTCGGAGTAGGTTTGCTTAAATATTTGGCTTTACTAGGAACTTTTTCCTTGCCTGCTCCCAATGTACCGCCTCCTATTGCTAACATCAATATGATTACATCAAGTACCATTTCCTTTGATGATCCATGGATAGTACCTTCAGAATCAAAACTGGATTCTTTCGATGGAACGATGCCTTTGAGTCCTTTTGAGTTAACATATCAGGTAGTACAGTCATTTTATGATACTCCTTCAACTGAATCTGATCTAGTGAATGTGATAAATGAGGAGTCACTTTCAATATCGAGCTCAACTTCGACATCAATTCCGGATCTTTCTCAACAAGTAATCAATATTGATGAACATATTCATGAATTATTGTTTGTCGATGAATTACCATGGGAAGATCTGCATCATAGGTCTTCATTTTTACCTGATCTCGATCTCTTTGAGAATGATTTTTCCTCTATTTTTACTACTGATTATGTCAAAGAACCTCAAAATAATCTCTCATCTTTCGATTCTGAATTGAATTTAGAAAAAATTTCTACAACAGTTCCCATTGACATTTCAGTAAAACTGAGAATTGTTGAAAACATTCATATAGGTGCTTCTTGTATGACTGATGAAATCCAAGCATATAAAGCCGTATTTCAAGAATTCTGCGACATTTTCGCTTGGTCATATGAAGAAATTCCAGGAATCAATCTGTCAATTGTTGTTCATGAAATTAAGACATACCCAGATGCTAAACCTGTCAGACACAGATTACATCAGATACATCTGCAAAAAGATGCCGCTATTAAAGAAGAGGTTGAAAAATTACTTCGTGCAGGTTTTATTTATCCGATTTCGTTAACAGATTGGGTATCTAATATCGTTCATGTTAATAAAAAACAAGGAAAAATATGAGTATGTATCGATTATAGGGATATATATCGAGCTTGTCCAAAGGAAAATTATCCAACCCCTTATATCGATCAAATTATTGACGATTGTGCTGGAAGTGAAATGTTTTCATTCATGGATGGATTTTCCGGCTACAATCAAATCAACATACTCCATGCAGATCAACCTAAAACAACTTTCATTTGTCCATGGGGGAATTTTTCTTATCGCAAATTACCTTTTAGACTTAAGAATGTTGGCGCCACTTTTCAAAAGGCAATGTCTTATGCATTTCATTACATTAAACACATTGTGCAACCCTACCTCGATGATTTGCCTGCTCATTCCTCGTGCAGAGTAGATCGTATAATTCATTTACGAGCCATTTTCATACGATGTAGGCATTACAAGATTCGTCTAAATCCTCACAAATGTGTTTTTTGTGTACAATCTGGATGATTTTTGGGATTTATTGTCTCAAAGTCAGGCATTCGTGTCGATCCATCGAAGGTTGCGGCTATCATCAATTTACCTCCTCCTTATACTCTTTGCCAACTCCAAAGTTTGCAAGGGAAAGCAAACTTTTTACGTCGATTCATTCCTAACTACGCTGAGTTAACGAAAGGTTTTACCGGGCTGTTAAAACAGAATATTCCTTTCTTTTGGGACGAGATCACTGATCGATCTTTTGATGCTCTTAAAAATGCATTGACCGATGCACCATTACTGCATCCTCCCAATTACAACCAAGATTAATTTTTGTACCTTGCCACTTCCGATTCCATGACAGGAATGGTTCTAGTTCAGGAAGATGAATTCCATGTTGAACATGTGATTTACTATCTTAGTCTCAATTTGCATCCGACTGAAATCAAATATTCACATGTGGAGAAATTGGCCTTGGCATTCGTTCAAGCTATCCAATGTTTTCATCATTACATACTATTACAAAAAACAACAATGATTTCTAATTGTAACCCTATGATGTATATTTTGACCAAAAAATTTCTAGGGGGAAAATACTCCAAATGGATTGTTATCTTACAGGAGTTTGACCTGGAAATTGAAAAATCCAAATCAAAGAAATCATTGATATTTGCTGAACTTATGTGTGACTTCCCACGTACTGATACAGAAATTGTGGCGGAACAACCGATCGCGGACGAATCCTTGTTTCTTATTAATACCATTGATCCTTGGTATGGAGATATCATCGTTTATCTCTAGACCCAATCTTTCCGGCCCAAACTTTCACAGTCACACTGACGTAAAATCCATTTCCAGTCTCAACAATATCATATTGTTGGTGACACACTATACCATCGTGGTGCAGACTCTGTTTTTCGACATTGTCTCACCCATGAAGAAGCCAAAAAGGTTTTAAATGACTGTCACTCTGGAGCATGTGGTGATCATATGTCTGGGTATGCCACAACCCAAAAGATATTGTGCGCTGGTTATTTTTGGTCGTCCTTATTTAAAGATTGTATTTATGCGATCTAAAAATGCCATAATTGTCAAATATTCAATCGAAAGATGTGTGCACCACTTGCTCCTCTTCACCCTATAATTGATGTCGGTCCTTTTGAAAAATGGAGCATTGAATTCATTACATGTAACCCTCTCTCAGCCGGGGGGCATGGCTATATTATTATCAGAGTAGATTATTTTACCAAGTGGGCCAAGGCGATGCCTACATTTGCAGCAGATGGAAAAACTGCAGCTACTTTCATGTTCAATCATGTGATTGCTCATTTTGGTGTACCCCAAGCGATAATTACTGACCATGGGAGTCATTTTAGAAACATCATGATGACCGAGCTAACTGACCAACTTGGCCTATACCATGATAGTTCTACAACATCTTATCCGAAGGCTAATGGTCTGGTTGAAGTGATTAATAAAGTATTAGTCACCATGATCAAATGAATCATCGGAATTCATAAATTGAATTGGCATACCATGCTCTTTTCATCACTCTGGGCATATCAGACCTCAGCAAAAACATCAACAGGTTTTACCCCTTTTCAACTGGTTTATAGTTTATAAGTGGTATTACCAATTGAATGCGAGATACCATCACTCCAACTAGCCATAGAGTTACTACCAGCCACTTTTGAAGAGCAAAAACGTTTCTTGTACTTAGCTCAATTAGCTCAGTATGATAGAAGTGTTACACCTCGTTTTTTTTCAGAAGGAGACCTATTTTTGGTATATGATCAAGCTAATGATAAGCTAGCGGTTGGCAAATTCGAACCCATGTGGCATGGTCCTTATATTGTCAAGCGACAACTTGCAAAAGAGGCCTATGAATTGATTGATTTTGACGAGGTCTCTTTAGGTAAACCCAGAAATGGGCTTTATCTGAAGAGATATTACGCTTGATTCTTGTGTGGAGATATTTTCTGTATATTAGTTATTTTTTTTAGCTGGTGTGTTGTAGATTAGAAACGTGTGCCTAGCTTAAGTGTGCTTTTACTACTATTCCTACTTATCTGGATTTTTCTTTATATTGCAAATGTGGACGTCTTTTCAAACATACATTGGTTTTGCTGATGGTGCTTGTCGTAGTACACGTAGCATTTCTTTCGCAGCCTGGGTTATTTATTCATCCACTGACGAGTTAGTATCTATGCATGGGGTAAGCTTTTGTCAAATGACAAATAATATTGCAGAATATAGCACAATTATTGAGTTATTGTCTGAATCCATTTCATTTGGAATTCGGAGTTTGATTGTTAGGTTAGATTCTAAACTCGTCATATTACAATTAAATCGAGTGTATGCAATTAAAAACCCAGTGTCATTAAGATTATTTTTGAAATTTCATCTCTTGGAACGAGAATTTGATTATATTGAGTATCAACACATTCCAATAAATTTAAACACATTAGCAGATGTAATAGCTTCTTGTGTTATAAACAGAAATTTGCGATAATGAAAGCAGTTAATCAAAATAACATTCGATAACATGTTCGACAGGTAACTGGAAATAATAGTATATCATAGCATATAGTAGTGTTTCAAAAATATTACATCGTCCTCGATCATAGGCTCAAAATTCCTTATGATCAAGAAAAAAGTGATACAAAAAATGATATGAGTCTATGCAGTCGATCATCCACTATCCATGGTAATGATAATGATAATATACTACAACCTATGGCACCCTACTCAGGAATCTCCTGAACGGTCCAGGAACCCCAATGACATATCTCTGCAAGTGAAGTGGAATGTCGTCTATGGTAGTCTCTCGGATATCCATAGTCAGTCACTCTAGATGGTGTTCCAAACTAGTAAGGATCTCTGTTGTCTGATCCTGTGGTGGTGGTGCTGCTGCAGTTGCATCCCTTTTCCTCCTCTTGAAGGGGTAGAGAATGACTGGTCGACGTGGACCCACATCTACATTTGAAATTTTTGTTATCAGTTTTGGACGATTTAGAAAACAAAATAAAAATTAGAATTTAGAACATGTCAAAAATGGTTCTTACCTGAGTTATCCCACTGAGCTCCCGGATGAAGTGGTATATCTTGATCACTGCGGTAATCCATCCTGGCATAAGGGAAGTCTTCTATCATGAAGAGTTGGTTCTCTAACCAATGGAAGTAGGCCAGGGGAAATCAAACAATCTTTGTACCCTCGCTGTGACAGGCCATCAAAGCAACCCATCGGACCATTCGAGGCTCTCGAACTCTACCATGATCAACTGGAATATGTTGCGGGGCCAGTAGAGGAATCCTCTCTAGAGAAAAGGTAACCACAATCGATCCATATCCGAAGTTATTCAACTTCCCATTCTTTTCTCTAGTTAATTAGCCTTTGACATTGGCCAACACTGCTTCGCACCAATTGAAGATGGTGCCTCGAAAACAGTCCACTACAATCCGCATTTGAGATCCAGTAGCAACATGTAAAGCTGCACTTCCACATAACCTGGTTACAATAAATGCAACTACTTTCAAATTAGGACAGATGATGGTTTTAATATCAATCCGTTTGTCTTTAGGATCAGCCTCATCATTGTAGAACTCTAGTTACAAGCTAGCGACAGACTGGCCACTTGGCCTAGCCCCAAATAGAGAAAGTGGTTCGCCTCTTTTAGACAAACCAGTCAGAAAGTATATGTCCTCTAGCTCGATTTAGAGCTAGTTTCCTCCAATAACAAAGCAATGGTCCTGTACATCCCACTTGTTTACCAACCAAGTGAGTAGATCTACTTGGGCTCTCATGCCACTGATACTCTAGAATTTAAGTAACCTGCATGCTCTCAAAACTTGTAATATAGGTGGATGAATCATTGCAGCTTCATCCACCACCTCGTGTTCATGTTCCCGCCATATAAGCATTGTAAATATCCTACAATGAACAAAATTAAAGATTATAATCATTTTAAAAAGAAATTTTTGGGTAATTTGGAGAGAAAATGTGTTTTTATATTCTTCATGGTGCCCCCGCACTTTTTGTTCAGAGACAGTGCATAGCTATGCACGGGCTCTAAACTAAAAGTGCGGGACCACAAAATTTTTCTTTGGAAGAAAATGTCGAGGTCTGCAGGTATCGTGTGTCTTACCTGCGGACCCCCGTGAGCGGAATTTTGAACCTATTTCTTGCCCAAAAAAGAATTTTAAACCCTAAATTAAGGAAATGAAGGAATAAAAAGCAAGGAAAAGAGAATGTGGATTACCTGGAGCAGACAGTTTTCAATTTTAACGGTCGGTTTTTCTGGAATCTCCTCTGGAGGGTTTTTTGCCAAAAGCTCTCAAATTTTCACTCTGAACTCAAATGGTAAAAATGATTTTGGAAAACTCCTTTTTATAAGTTTCTTTGAGTAAATGAAATTTAGTTTTGTTTATTTTTCACTTTAAAGAGATGGTTTTCCAAAATATTTTTATTTTTAAAAGCAGGTACGTTTAATTTTTTGAGTTTTTGTGAAAAATACCAGATTTTTCGGGTGAAATAGTCATTTTTGATGAAGAGTATACTTTTATCACTTTAATGGGCTCTTAAAAATCTACGAAAAAGCGAAACCATGGAGTCCTATTTTTAGCCCTTTTCAGACTCTCTAAATATGAAAATATTGCCGAGTACTTGACTATTCAAGCTCGTTAAAGGAAATGAATAGTAGTCTCTTCAGTATAAGTTTACCCCTTTTCTGGACTGAAATGGAATATTTATGAAAAAGGTATACGTTGACTAATCATGGTCAATAGAGTTCTCTCCCACATTATTTTATCCTTTTTCAGGCCTGAGAGACTAAACTTACGAAAAAGTAAACCCATGGAGTTTTCTTAAGTTTTTTCTTCTGACTCCCTAAAAATGAAAAACACCGAGTTTCTCCTATACTGGACTCGTTAAAATTTAATAGTAAAGGACCCGTCGATTACAAACAGGAATGGACCACTCCTCCTTAGGGTTCGATTTTAAACTAAGTTGGAATCATCCAAAGGATGAGCTTATAAACAGAAAAATGTTATCCTCCTCAAGCTTGTCAAAAATAAAGAGGTACTTGCCAGAAATGGTGGGGAAAAAGAGAAAACAAATCCATTTGTTACACTTTGATTTAAAAGTAGTATACCACTCTTGAACACGACACTTGTTGTCACACCTCTACCTAGGTTGGGAAAATCCTTTGCCTATCAGTTAATCAAACCACATTGAAGGTCGTCAGCTAGTTTCTGGGTATTAGCTTAGGGCAATTGTTACCAAACCATATGTAGTGTTGTTATGTGTTCAAGAGGACAGTCAAACAAAACATTCATCTACAAACATTTGTCTCCATTTGCGTTGACCATCCCTGAGTCAGTCCTTGCAAAAAAAAAAAATTCTTCAAAACTTGATCTATGATTTCATGTCGCGAGCTTGCTTACGACGGATCACTTTCTATCGACGATAGCTCATCATCTAGGAAGTTGATCTAGAATCCGTCAGTACCTTGGAATCTGCATGCCTTAATGGAAAGTTTCTTGCCTTTGATGAAAGGTTGCATCGTTGACCTGCGATCGAATGATTCTGTGAAATGTTCGACTTCAGATCACAAATTCACATTTCATAGATTGTATTGAGTACTTTGAGAGCCATTGTCATTATTGGTGGTTTCTCTCACACTTGTTAACATTTCACATCATTAACTGGTAATCAAGTGGGTTCTACCATGTTCGACTTCGACACATTTAAATCACATGGATAGAATCATACTAGTTCAGGAAGCAGAAATCAAGACCCTGGATCTAGTTTCCACCATCCAGGCTGCGAGGAGTTTTATTATTCATTATGCAGTAGACTATTCATTATAGATGGCTGCGTTCATGCTGTGTCTACACTATTGTTGTAATATTAAGATCATTTCTGTATCAGAACAAGTCTGGTTAGTTTTTGATCTGAGTATGGGAATGCCTACCTCAGTGATGATATATATATATATATATGTTTTGCATTGAATGTTTTTACAGGATTCTGACTGGGGTGTTCACAGGCTAATCCTTGAAACGATAAAGCACATCACTCTTCGAATGCTCTAATACTTCGCACTTTAGGGGGCAATTTGTTACATTGAAATTTGTCACCATGAGATTTTAGTGTCTATATGGGTTCATCATTACTCATATATTACTCCCTTAGAAGTCTACAACATCAAATTTCCTAAAATCAAGCCTTGAAATTGAGAGAAAAGCTCATAAAATTCTTAAAAACACTTGTACCGCACTTTCTCTTAACATTTCCAGCGGTGTTGCACCTTTTTGCTCTAAATCATGCAGTGCTAAATGCACTTTTTCTTCATCAAGGGTGCGGACCCTTGTAAAAGGTAAAACGAAGGTCTAAAGTAACATTTAGAAGCCTAGTAGTCAAATCTGGAAGCTTCTTGAAGCAATTATCCGGTCGAAGGTTCGCTCCTATCAGGTATGTTCATTCCTACATTATGGGAGCCTACACCTTGGTTTATGGAGCTCAATCCCTTCAAAAGAGGATTCTATCCCCTCTTATGTGGAGCTGCAACCTCTTCTCTTTTCCTATAAATTGAAGCCATAGTGCAGCCTCAAAGGGAGTTAGACTTTGAGAATTTTTGAGGAGAAATGCGGTAGAAACTCAGACTCTCTTAACTTATCATTATGTGGGAATGATTACAAACCCATGTACATTTTAGCTGAGGGAGTGAAAATATTGTTAGAGTAAAGGAAACGCCTGTTCCGGACCCCAGGAAGGCATGTATGACATCAAGGCAGACATGGTTGTAAGGCTCTTTCTTCATCGAAGATAATACGAATGAATCCCATTTTCTCAATGAGTTATTTAATTAAGTAGCTTGTTTATCATGTTTTTTCAATGATTTATTTAATTAATTAGCTTGTTTCTTGAATTCCTTGATCATCTTGATAGATATATGATTCGTGAATTAGTTTATACTATGCAGGTGCTATTGATTTTTTCCATGTTTGTGATTGCAGATCTTTGAAGATAACTCTTTCAAGAAAATGGAAATAAGATCATTATGAACATCACTGAACTAGAGGTAGGTCTTCAAAAAACCTGTTGTAGCTAATTCTGAATTGAATATTATCTAGATAAAATAGTGTTTGTTTGTTTGTTTGTTGCTAGCTATCCATTGGACACTTGGGAGGTTTGTCTTTTCAGCAAGAATGAATTATCCGTCCAACATCAATCCTTCTAGAGTATTGGTTATTTCATCAATGTATTGGAAGTATGTAGTAATGTTGCAATCTTCTTTCATTCTGAGTTGCTCAAATTTTTATCTATAGATTTGAAGCTTTGCTTCTTTGACATTTGAGTCACCTGCATATATATTCTCAATCTTGTCCCATACATTTTTGGCAGTTTTACAACCCAACACCTTATGATAAGAAGATTCAATAAGTCCACTTATAATAATATTCTTTTCTTTTGCATCATTTACCAAATTCTTCTTACCTTGTTCATCCATGGTTGATGTCAATCCATTTTGAACAGTGTCCCATACTTTGTAACCTTGTGCCAAGAGATAGAACTCCATTCTTCCTTTCCAAAGTGCATAATTATTTTCATTTAATAGAGGTACATTGTTATTGGTATGCTCCATGACCTCCTTCCAGCTGTTAAACTATTATTGAAGGAACCAGCCTCTGATACCAATTGTTGGAAATACTGAGCGGGGTGGGGGGGTGAATCAGTATTACTTTCAATTAGAGCCTTAGTTAATCTTCAATTATTATTAGTGTTTGTACAATGATAGCAGAAAACAAAAGGAACACAAATACACACAGTTTTTAAGGTGGAAACCCACTCCCGGACAAAAACCACCTAGTGCTTTTCTAATAATTCTTTAATATTCAACTCCAGTTGAAAATAAAGCTCCAACTTCGTAGAATATAGAAAAGCATTCTTCTCCATATCCCACTGGATGGACGCTCCAACGCCTGAGATTCTTTAGTAGTCAACTAAACGGATGCCCCAACACCCAATGAGCTACAACTCACCCTAGCACCACCCTACCACCCTATAGAAAAATAAAAGAAGAATGGACTCCCGTACCAAGGAAAATGGTCCACTTTACAATGATATAGAATGATGTAGAAGAAGAATATACAATAGACGATAACCCCAACTTTGACACAACCACCTAATGATGATTCTAGACCACCCGACACTACCTATTCAACTCTTGGCAGATAGACACTAGTACATTTGTACAATATTGTATTTATAATGACTTAGTAGAATGATACCTTTACAATGATTGTATGTAGTGTTGCCCACTTGAAGACCTCATGTGATGAATTTATTGCTGCTATTATGCACCTTGGTTGCTGATGTTGTCATGCTACCCTCTGCTGCACCTTGCTTTTCTTTGCTTCCCTAGAAAGTCTGGTCCTTTGCAGCCCTTGACAACACATGATCTAGCTTTTTCTTGCCTTCTAGGAACTCAATATTGAATCATGTGTATCTCTGTTGTTTCAGATCTCCAATATCTGATTTTTGGTCCTGTAGTAGTCCTATGAGTCATATTTCTAATGCCATAGGTCTGACCTAATTTTGATTCTTCAAGAGAGAGTTATAACCAATCTCTCACAATGTCCTAATTATGGATTGTTTCAGCAGAGTGAACTTGTACGGTGTGCCACGCATCACTTTTTCTTCATTCGGCTCTGAAATTGATAGAGAAAAATAAAAATTTGTGTGCCATCTTCCCATTTTTACGGAATTCCAATCTAATACTTAGAGAGAGATTTATGATGATTCTACCAAGGTCACTTCTTTGAGATGAATTTCAGAAGCCTGCAAAAACACTGACTTCCACAGATCATATATCCGAAAATGTTGTGCACCTTGATCTGAAATTTTCACAGCAGCTTCCTCAGGAATTTGGCTTGGACTCATAAAAATTTCAGCTTCTGATCCTTCCTAGAAGAAATGTTAGAGCGCAAATTCCACAATGACCTATTTCAGATGGCGAAATCCCTTGCATGAGGACGATATGAGGATCACAATTTATATAAATTTTTAGGTTGGGAGGGGCTTCAAAAAGTGAACGTGGTAGGGATTTTAGGAGCTTAAAAAATAATTATTACTTTTCAATGACCCATGCCACAATCCCATGGGGTTTTAGCCCACTAACTAGGGGTACAAACTTCAAACATGAATATCTCTCAAACCGTGAAGAATTACATGGCGTGGCATATATCAATGGAAACATCTTGACAAGTAGAAACCATAAAAACCATTATTGACCCCAAATATATTAATTTGGT
Organism: Pinus albicaulis; assembly: GCA_034641835.2. NCBI lineage: Eukaryota > Viridiplantae > Streptophyta > Pinopsida > Pinales > Pinaceae > Pinus > Pinus albicaulis. Next base: position 1,164,036,457 of record CM076579.1, on the reverse strand, counting down.
AGGTAAAAATTCCCATGCAATATTGGGTTAGCCCCTGGTGTTGCTTGGGTTGACATCAATGACAACCGTTGATCAAAAATTTGATGGATCATCCACAAGCATAGTAAGGGCTTGGAGGAAGGAGTTTTATGAATTATTTCATATATACCTTATAGAAGAAAGAGAGGTTCTCGAGATTTCAGAGCTATACATTGAAGATGAAGCAAAGGATTGGTGGTTCAGTCATTTGAAACATGCAAGAGTGACTTCTTATGCATATTTCACTCAAAGATTGAAGAAGCAGTTTGGTATAAGGAAACCATAGAAACTTCCCATAGAGACACTTCCCATCATTGATGAGATAGTACACGAGGAGAAAAAGGAAGACGTCAACATTATCACTCCAGAAGAGGAGCCCATGCCACCACCACCAACTGTAGGAGTAATTGCGTTAGGAGAAGGAACACTTGCATCTTTGAAAGATGGTCTTGATCTCTTGACATCGGGAATCCCATGCATGATTCAAGAGATGCATGAGGAAGAGGAGGTAGATTCCTGCGTTGGTACAATAGAAGAGGAGCATCCATCACCATTACCAACAGTTGGAGAAGCCATTGCACCAGTTGGAGGAACTCTTGTAGTTGAACAAGATGTTCCTAAGTATCAAATTATGCAAGGTTTGCAAACATTTCCATCCCATCTTACTTTAGGACCTCAACTTGAGATTTTTGGGGACATGCCATCAGGGAAATTGTATAACCAAGGATTAGATCACCTTGCCAATTTGGAGCAGCAAACTATCACTGCACAAGGGACCCTTGAATTGCTCAAGGAGGAGATGTATATCCATCCCATTTTTTCAGTATTAATCTACACACAACACTTTGTGTTGAAGTGTGGAGTTTCATAGGATGGGATGAGCATAGTCCTAATCTATACAATCTTGGGTTATGCATTCAGCATTGTGTATGGCCATGAGACAACAAATGCATCACCATGTAGATCAACAACACTGTCACTGAGTAGCAATGATGATATTAGGGCCCCATTATTAATGGAACATTCCGAGGACATCTTCACTCTTGAATCACTTGAGGAACATATGATCCATGGTAGACATCCTATGATGGATAACACTTTCCATTGCCAGCATGGAGTTTTCTTACTGAGTATCTCACATATCAAAGAGAAATTTCTACCTATAGCATACATAGAACCTCATGGGTTCTATTGGGCCATTGATAAGAGGATCTCATGGAGAGACATCAAGGAAGGTGCAATTCAACATGTCATGGAGTGAAAAGCTCATCAGATGGAGGACGATGGTATTCTACCTTGGGTGGATACCAAGTTGGAGCATGACATGATTCATCATCCACAGTGGGATGGATGGATGAAGATGATGAGAAAGGGGTTGACAACCCACTTGCAGATCTATGATACATGGCAACAAGAAGCATGGCTACGTTGGTTGCTTTTGGGTGAGCATGATTACTACCCAACATCTCACATTTGTATGATCCATGCCATGTATATTACTGGTGTGATGCAACAACATGAGGCATGGCTGCGCTGGTTATTGTTGAGAGATTTTCGCCATAACTTAACAGATCCTATGTCCATGTATGTTCTTTTGTTTGAGAGATTGCATTACTCTCACATGATGTGGTAGTAGGGAGCTTGGTTGTATTGGCTTGATATGACATTCTACATGGCAACTAGTATGTTGATGCTTTGTGATTTTCATCATGATTATGTGAGATGGAAGCAAGAGTCCTTGTTGCTTTGGTTACTCTTTGGATAATATGGGATGCCATTCTCACATACTTTTCATGATGATGATGTAGGATGGTAGCATGAGGCCTTACGGCATTGGATTCTAATGGGAGAATATGGACAACCAATTTGGTATTATGTTGAGGTGGTGTGGTAGCAAGAGGAATTTCTATGGTGGCTTCTCTTCAGAGAGTATGGATCTCATACTTGGTTTGGTGATAGTTTGGCATGGCAGAAGGAGGAATTTCTACAGTGGTTACTATTGGGAGAGTATGTTTTGACATTTTACATGTTTATCCATATGAATCTAATTCTTATTTTGCACCATGTTGATATGATGCTTGGAGCAAGCAAGGCCAACAAGGCCAATGATGAGAGCATGGAGAGCTACAATCTACTCTATGTATCATGGGTTAGAGAGATAGTTCATGAGTTGGGATTTTCCAATTTGTGAAGAAACCACTTGATTTAATATATCTCATGCATAGAGGAGATTGTTGAACAGAAAATGGTAGCCACTTAGAGGTTCATTGATGAGGAGACACAAATACCTACATAGTTGGAGGCCATTCTAGACATTCTACAGAGTCAAATATGGAGTTGGGTATTCATAGCACATTGGATCAGATGGGGAGACCTTCCCTATGAGGATTCCATTTGGAGGGAGGATGTTTGAGGTGCCATTCACTTTTGCAGTTGCTTGAGGACAAACAACATTTTGGCGGGGAGGATTGTAATATTTCCAGTTTTCCAGTAGTTAATTGGAATATTAGAGTTCTTACTTTTTCTAATTAACTAAGTAAATAAGAGGTTGGAGGGACCCATAAACCCCATATATGAATAAAATCCACTTTTGATGTGTGTATGTGGGTTATTTAGAAGTAGATTAGCATTATGGTGTAGTGGAGAAGCTTCTTAATGAAGGAAGAGTGGAGATCATGGAGCATTAATGAGAAGATCATGGAGATAGTGGAGGAATCAAAGTAAGATCATGGAGAAATAAAAGTAAGATCATAGAGCACTAATGATGAAATAGTGGAGGACGTGGTGCATCTAATGCACACATGATGGAGAGAGTGGAAATTAAATGCAGAGATGAAAGAGATCATGGAGAGACATCACAGTCTTCATTGAGGTTAGTGGCCACATGTGCAACGCAGTTATGAGGTGGTCCAAGGCTAGGTAAGGATCAAAAAGCATAAAAGGAAGATTAAGGCAACAACAGAAGGCATATTTTAAATTTTTATTTTAGATTTGGATTTGTCGTGTGACATTTCTAAGCACGCTTTAGCCGTTTAGTGAAGTTTGTAGCGCTGTTTATCACACTGGTGTTTCCAAGCGGAAATCCCACCCTTACCCACGGGGGAATTCGAGTGCCTACTCTAGGAAGGTTTCTTTGAGTTCCCATAAATCGACAAGCACTGGTGCCACATTTAAACCGTCTCTACAACACATTTAGTCTCAGGAATTACGCATTCTTGCTTGAGGATTTGAGAGGAGGAGGTTGTTTCTAGCATTTTAGCTAGGAAACTGGTGGAGAATTCATCCTTTCACCTTGGGCTTTCAGATCAGTCTTCCAAGAGTAGAATATTCATATATGGCATCATTCCATCAATTTATACCTCCATCTAGTAGCAGTTCCCCCAGGAATTGCGCAGTCTAGTCCTGTAGATCTATCTGAGGAAGGAAGTTTCCAGTATTTCAGCTAGAAATCCTATGAGAGATCATCCCCTCAGTTTGGAAATTATTTCCACAACTATTGAGTAGCATTGTGACATATATAATAAGGCTATAGATTTAGCCTCCTTAATAGTGCAATTTATTCTAGCTGTTGTGCATTCAACACCTGTATCTAGTGGAGGAGGAAGGAGGAGCTAGATCTTGAGGTTATAGCTTGAGGATCTAGAGAAGGGGTCAACCCCTCAATAATTGAGCCCATTTTATATTATTGCATCCATATTTTTCTCAGTTCATGCTTCAGATCTACATACACAACAATCATATGTTGCAGGCCCTAGGAGGGTGATTTTGCAAGATTGTAGATCTAGAAATCCTTTCTGGGTTATCTTGGGTATTCATCATAGAGCCCGGATCTGAAATCTCGGCATCATCTGAGCTCCAGAACTTCTAGATATACACTTTTTTTTTTAGCCGGTAGTTGCAATCCCAAAATTTGCAGCAGGGACAATGCAGTATAACCTTCAGTAGTCCAATAGTTACACAATGCCTTTAATGAGACGGATTTAGGGTCATTATAGCCTACTTGTTTGGCTTGGGTGCTTCATATTTTGAGAACTGTTGTACATGTATTCTGACGTCCATATTAATAAAATGACTAAGCTATTTTGCATACTTGTATGGTGTATTTAGTTTGTTTGTTCATTGCTGCAGTTTCCATTCATTGTGTTTTTGTATTAATGTCTTTTCCCTTTTGGGATATTACACCACCAACCAAATGTGTATATATATATATATATATATATATATATATATATATATATATATACAAACACACACCAATATTAAATCCTAACACAATCATTCGAAAAAAAAGTGCATATGTAATACCAAGTATGTGGATATAATTAAAATAGCTATGAGTTTCGAAGAATTGCATTGATTATGGTTACAAAATGAAGTTTTTGTTATGAGTTATTTAGCCACTTCAAGGTTTATCATTCTGCTTTCTTGGTAGAAGTAAATATTTCTCAATTTGGTTGTCCAGTTTGATTTCAACATTGAAAACATAACTCATTGTTATGGTCTAATCAATTCCTGCATTTTAAACCCTTCGGAAGTTGTTGGTGAAAGTATTATGATTATATTGTTTGTATGTATTTGGCAATATGATATGATATGTTGAAGTTTCATGGCCACGATAGTGTATTGTTAGTAGGAGCTAAGATAATATGATAGGGAAGCCTCAGATGGGCATGAGAATAGTCCATGATGGTGGTACATGTCCTCAACTCCATTAGAGCTATGGTACTCAAAGTAAAAGGAAGTTGGGTGGATGGATTAACTAGCCACAACATATTACATAGATTGTAAGCAAGAAAGATTGTAAATCTAAGCTCTCACATTCGATATCCTATGATTTATAGGTTCTATTATTATTTTTTATTTTTTATTTTTTTCATTTTGTCATTTCTTGAATAGTTATTGGTGATGAGTGCTAGCATCTAAAAAACTATTAAAAGGCACCTGAAAAGGGCTTTAAGTAGAAAATTTAAGTTAATATAAACTTTTGTATGGCTATTTTGGATTTATGTGGTCAATATCCATCCAAATTCGAGTTTGGAAGAATTTGGGTGATCAAGAAATATAGATGAATGTAACTAGAGGGGTATGATGTTATTTTAAATCTTGTTTTATGACCATAATTTATTGTGTGTGTGTTTGAGGGTCTATGGGAATGTCTCATTTGTCTTGGATACATGATGAAAACAAGATCAAGTAAAGGGTTTGAGTGGCCATATTAATGAAATGGTTGAAGAAAATCATTGGAAAATTTTTGTAACCCACGATAAAAAATTAATGTGACTTTTGTGGTGGTATAATGGATACATGTTATGTTCATAGTGATAATGATTGTGGAAAAGACAATGTTTGGAAGTTACAATGACAATGATTGTGCTAGTGACAATATCTGTGGGTTGTAGTGACGATGATGGTGACATTAACAATTTGTGTAGGTTGATATGATGGTACAAGTTGTGATAATGACACCATATTTCATATTATGACATTCCTTATAACTTAGTGATATATGATGAAAATGGATCCAGTTTGAAATTCGATGAAATAGAAGACCAAAAGGAAGTTGAAGAAGGAGGTGAGTGCCTCCACTGAGGTTGGAGCCTAGTGTAGGTTGGATCCTACTCATTATTGAGGTTAGAGCCTAAATAAGGTTGCATGCTATAGTGACTAGTTGCTTGCATCTTTCAAAGTAGGTGGCTTAATCAGGTTGTAGGCTACCGCAAGTGGCATATTTCATTTCTTGGGGGTAGTTTCCTCTAGCAGCTTGGAGCCTACAAATAGATGTAATGAACTAAGAATAAAGAAGAATATTTGTGGTTTTCTCCCATATGGGTTTCCACCTAAGAACTTGTCACTTTGTGATTTGATGGATTATTATGTTGTCGATAGCTTATTTATATGTTACTATCACTGATTTTGCTGCATTGTTGTAACAATGGATATAATGCTTATGGTTCATAGCTTTATGGTTGTATGATTAAGAATGATTGAGAAATTGTAAAATTTACCTCACACTGATTCACACCCCCTCATTAGAGAAATTTTGAGCTCTAAAATTGACCTTGTATGGAATATTATAAGTTAATAGTGGAAATAATAAAATAATATTAGATTACATCATAAAAATTTTAGTAGGAAAAAAAAAAAACTATTTTTTTCAACTTGTATCCCTACAGTTTCTTTAAATTTTGAGTAGAAACACTCATTGGATGACAAATGTGATTCCTAATCTAAGGAGTACCCATGTTTCATACTTTCAATGGACCTCGCTACATGAAAAATTATAAATACATGAAAAAACGTGATTGCAATCACCTTTTTTCATGTATTTCTCAGTTTTAGTGTAGCAAGGTCCATAAAAAGTATGCAACATAAGTACTCCTTGGATGAGGAATTAAATCTTTCATCCAAATATAGATCCTTATCTAAAATTGAGTAGAAAAATAGGGATATAAGTTGAAAATATGAGTTGAAAAAGTAGTTTTTATTTTTTTTATTTTTTATTCCAAAATTGGTGAATCATCCCCCATGGTTGACATCATCATCTTGAATCCTATTGGTTCTTATATAGTTTATTTTGGTTTTACATTTTTGTTTTTAGGCCCATTTTTTACCTCAAAATTTCTCTAATTCTTAGTGTGGCCTTTGGGAAAATAAGTGGAATCAAAGCAGGTTATCTTTAGAACAACTAAGTACTAGAAGGTTGAATGTTAAGGATAAATTGCCACAACCAGAGAAATAGGGAAGCTCACTATGTTTGAAAGAACCAATTATGAATTCTAGAACATAAGTATATAGATATATATCATCTCTGTTGGAGCTAAAGTTTCAGAAATCATAAACACCGAATATAAAGTTCCAAATACGATTCCAATAGATGCAACAGAGAAAGAAATTTACATATATAATGTACAAGCTAAGAATACTATCTTAGGTGGTTTGGAATATTTATATTTCATCAAGGTAATGTGGTGCAAGTCATCTCATGAGGTATTGAACAAAATCCAAACTTTTATGAGGGGGATAATAAAGTTAAAGAAGTCAGATTGAAAATTTCTCTTAGGGGACAATTTGAAAGCTTGAATATGGAAGAAGATGAGGACATTGCATCATATTTAATTCAACTAGAAAATATAGTCAAATCCATTGTAGGTATCGGTGAAGAAATATTGGATAGATATGTTGTTCGAATAGTATTGATAACTTTTCCATCAATATTCAATCCTAAAGTATCAACTGTTTCCAGAACACCAGAAGTAGACAAGATGTTCATTGATCAAACTCATGAAACTCTCTCCACATATGAGTTAAGAATAAAGGAAGATAAATTAGGAGTCAATAAGGATGATTTCAAGGAAATAAAAGAATATAAGGAGCAAAAGGACCAAGAAGACTCTAATTATGATGAAGAAGAAGCCAAGTTTGTTCGAAAATTGAAGATGGGAATTAAACAATTCAAATGTAAGATTACTTTCAAATTTTTTGAATGTGGAAGTATTGGTCATTATGCATCCAAATTTCCCTATTGCAAGACGAATGATAGTGAAAATGAATCAAGGTTCAAACCCAAGTATCAAAATAAGAAGCATGCAGGTAATAATTTTTTTTTACTCAAAAGAACAAAGTGATAATGCAAAAAATGAAAGTGTAACTGATGAAGAAAGGAGTGAAATATTGTCCATTGTTGAGGCTGAAGAACCTGCGGAATAAGTTCATTATGAGGGAGAAATTAAAAGTGAATTAAAGGAAATAAGGAGCCTCGAATAGAAATAATTTTAATTGATGTGACAACTTCAAGATCAAATTATAAATGAAGAGACCATAATTGGTCTAAAAGTTGAACTAGAAGAATAAAAAGTGGTAAAGGAGTTTTTGTGTGAAAAACTAACTGAGAAAGAACAAGTATTTGAAACAATGGAAGAGGAAGTTATTCTCTTAAGAGAATAATTATAGAAATTTAATTCGGAGTTCAACAAAGGGACTAAATCCCTAGATCATAATCTCAACAATGGAAGAGGAGGTTATTCTCTTAAGAGAATAATTATAGAAATTTAATTTGAATTTAAATAAAGGGACTAAATTCCTAGATCATAATCTCAACATGTATCTTTCTGCACTTATTAAGACATGTATTGCCTATCAAGAATGTGAGCCATCCAAGTACAATGGTCCCACATGTTCATCAAATGAAGGTCATTACCAAAATATTGACCAAAATTTTTTAGCATCCAATAGCACTCACTTGAAAATACAAAGAAATAAATATACCAAACCAAACACGCTCACTTCAATGACCTTCAAGGAAATTATGGAAAGGAGATGAATGCAAGGAATCATAATGAAGAGAAACAATCTAAAAATAGAAATAATGCAGGGAAAAATATGAATATGGCTAATCGCAAAGAATCTACAAGAAACATTAGAACTGGAGTTGGTAATAAAAAAATGAGTAAGGTTCATGCAGGGGTGGAATAACAAGGATACATGGCTTCTCCAAGAAGCAATTTTAGAAGTTCGAGATCTACTTCTATGCGTAGGTATCAAGGTAAGTTTTTTTGTTATTGTTTCTCATGTACATATTTTGGACACAAAGTATCATATTGAAAAACCTATGATGTGGTCAAGTATGGGGGATATGATCAAGTACCTAGATGGAGACATATAGACCAAATCAGAAGGATGAAAATGATTTTCGCAAGTGTTTAATCGAAATTTTAAATGTTATATGTATCGTAATGAAGGTCACATAACATGAGATTACAGACTCAAATCTGAATGCTACTACAAAGAAATACTTCCTATCAATCTTGGTTGATGGGGAGGAGGTCAAAGAGGACCTTGATGAAGTCTTATCTCTCAGATATAATTCTTTGGATAAATCTTCTTAAAGATCACTATTTTCCAAATCAAAACATGAAGAAGAAACTACAAGTATGAGGGATGTATGTGGACTATGATTTGATGATTATATCTCATATGTATCATGTGGTCTTCACTCAATGAAACTTTGACACAATACCCTTAATTTGACTACATATTGGAAAATACATCTAAAAATCACATTATTTAACTCCCTATCAATACAAACACAATACACCTTCCCTTTTTAAAAACCCCTAATTTCACAAGATATTATAGGAATCCATTATTTCATCAATAGTTTTAATATCGCTTTATATTTTTCATTAACTTTGAGCTCCATTTTTTATACCTGCCAATATAAAAACCCTTTACCCCCTATTATATGCTCAATATAATATGTCATTTTTTCCTCAATATATATCCCCCAATATTAATCCTCATGATATGTTATTTATACCCCTTAGAATATCCCGTGATATGTAAAAATAAAGTAGGCATATGAGAGGTACCTATAGATCAAGGAAATAGCATGATATTAGTGGGCATACAAGTATAACATGAAAAAAAATTGGTGAATAGTATTAAGGGGAGTACCAGTGCAAGAAATAGTGAAATAATGGTATAATAATATGAGGTAGAAGAATGGTATCAGGGTGAGACACTATATAAATGTTAAGGAAGCATGGTTTAGTCAGGTCCATAGGATCATCCAAGCATAGGTACTCATGTAGGATCATGAGCATGAAAATATTCCATAAATATCCATAACCCTTTTCCATTGATTTCAAATATGGAGAGATTACAACAGACATTGATGTAAACATTATAATTTATATAATACGGAATTTGAACAAGGAAAGGGCCCATACATTGTACTTGTAAAGGTAAATTGCATAGAAATATTTTTTGAATTGTTTGACAACAAATGACCATCAACGTCTGATGGTCTTTTCTTTAATGAAAAATCCTGGAGACTATTTCCCGTAATGTTGTATTTTATGAAAAAATATGTCTTTGATGTCAAAGGGTATTATGACTCAACTGTGATAAGTGATGATGCGAGAAGTAGCAAGATCCCTTATGACGTGATAGTACAACTGGATCTTTCACAAGGTCCCATTACATGAAGATGTGAGTGATTGAATTTATTTGATATTTTCATAAATTTTTTATGCTAAAAAAAAAATGGTTACGTAAATCGCATCAAAATACTTCCAAAAATATATCCTACTCAGAGACACTCCTCCTAGATGAGAATTTATCTTAATCTGAATGGAAAGTGGCCTACACCCATGGTATTCATCCACCAATAGTATTTTTCTATCCATGGTATTTTAAGTGAAATCTATCCATGGTATTCATTCACACATGGTATGTATCCACCTATGGTATTCATCTGCACATGGAATTTACCCATGGTGTTGTAAATGTAATCCATCCATGGTATTCATCACCCATGCTATTTATCCACCCATGGTATTGTAAGTGGTATCTTCCCATGGTATTCATTCAACCGTAGTATTCATTCACCCATGGTACTTAACAACCCATGCAATTTACATGTGGTATTGTAACTAAAAAATGTTATAAGTAAGAAGTCGCATCTTGTAAAAGGACAAATTTTCCACCATAATGTAGCTTCTACAATTATTCTCCGTTTTAATAAAAAAATTCTTTATGTTTTCATTTACTGTGTGTTCTCTCATTTTTTTGGTATTTCAAATTTTTAGATCTTGGGGGCCTCTCCCCAAGATCTAGATCAATGGTATTAGAGTCAGGTTATGAATCCATGGGAATGAGGGTTTGAAGCATATTTCAGTTTCAAATTTTTGTATCCATATTTAGAAAACTCCATGAAAGTTCCACGACCTCCACAGAGCACATTCTTAGGCAAAGCGGGAATAATTTTTGTTTTTTTTTTCATTTTCTTGTAGGAATTTTTTGAGCGGCGAGTTTTCAGAGAATACATAAAATTACTGGTGCCAATTTTTTAGAAAACAATAGCTGATCTGGATTTCTTGCCATAAAATAGCCAATTTAAAAAAAACAATCAAACGAATCGGAGTTCGGATGAGGGAGATATTGTTGATTTAAAGTCAATTGTGTTGCATACATTTTCCTGTTGAGAATTTGTTTACAATGACTCTCCTATCATTTTTTGTAGTTTTTAGTGAAAAATTTCAGAGAAATGATTAAATATGTGATTTCCCTTTGAAAAATCACCCGTTTTAAAAAAATATATCACTTGAATTAGGGTCGGTACGAGGGAGTTATCATTGATTTAAAATCAACTATTTTTTCGGATATTTTGTGATAGCGGGATAGTTGCAACGCAAATCTGAGTTTCCAGAGTCTCCAAATAATGATTTCAAACACATCAGAAGATGCCAAATGATCATTATATTTCCAAATACATCTTATAATAAATATTATTATTTATATTGAATGAATTATGCCCATTTTAAATCTGGAGCAACATCAATGCGGGTTCCCTTTAGAGATGTGCCCTCCCAGCCCACTTTAGTAGGCACCTACTTCACATTCATCAATTTTAGCATAGCAGCGTTCATCTTGGGTTCTTTGGATATGTGCCCTCCCACTCGAGGCTATGTAGGCACCTACTACTTCATTAACAGTCAACGTCACGGTTATGGGTCAACCACAAAAAATCCTCCTCATCGAAGTCCATTTTATAGGCCACACATTGTTAGTATCGCAGTTGGTCACAAGCATTACAGGGCATCTCTATCCTTGGATATTTATTTTTCATGGTTCTAGTTCATCCACAAACCCACACTTCATCGAATTCCATTTTCTAGGCCGCACATTATTAGCCTCACAATTGGTCACAACGATTACAGGGTATCTCTATCCTCAGATCTTTGTTTTTCATGGTTATGGGTCATCCAAAAAGCCACACTTGGTCGAAGTCTATTTTCTAGGTTTTTACACTGTCAATATTATAGTTGGTCACAATCATTACAGGGTATCACTATCCTCAAATATTCTCTCATGACTGTTATGCATTAACCACACAAAACCTTTCTCTTTAGTGTCTCTTCATATTCAACTAACGCTTCTCACGAGGGAACTTCACGCAATGGGGACCATTGCTTCTTAAGGAGGTAGGAATGATCTGAATGGAAAGTGGCCTACACCCATGGTATTCATCAACCGATGGTATTTATTCGCCCATGGTATTGTAAGTGACATCTATCCATGGTGTTCATTCACCCATGGTATGTATCCACCCATGGTATTCAGCCACATGTGGAATTAACCCATGGTATTGTAGATGGCATCCACCCATGATATTCATCACCCATGGTTTTTATCCACCCATGGTATTCATTCACACATAGTATTCATTTACCCATGGTATTTACCTACCCATGGAATTTACATCTGGTATTGTCACTAAAAAATTCTATAAGTTACAAAGTCACATCTTGTAAAAGGAGAGATTTTCCACCACAATGTAGCTTCTACAATCATTATCTGTTTTAATAAAAAAAATATTTACAGTTTTATTTATTGTGTGTTCTCTCATTTTGTTGGCATTTCAATTTTTTAGATATTGGGGTCCTCCCCCCAATTTCTGGATCATATCTCCAATTGAAGTTTCAATATTAATTAAGGGAATAAAATTTAGGGCCAAAACTGAAAAATTTAATGTGTTAAATAGTGGGAACTTTCAGGGATAATGCACAATTAGAAAGAGAAATAAATGGCCATAGGCCCATGAATTTGTAGACTATTTAATGTCGTAAAATGGCGTGCATGTTTAGGGTTAATCGAAAACTCTCCTAATAGATCAATGACTAGATGAATGCGAATATGCATGATGTTTAAAGTCCAATTGGACCAAGAAAATTATGAAACATGGTAGTATATTGTTTAATGATGATGTGGTCCTATAGATGAGTGTCACATGGAACCCTTGCATAATCAACATGAAACATCAGTTAGCTGATGTCAACATGGTAATGTGGCACCACCATAGGCCTCCATGTGGCATGGTGATTTCACACACTTTGGTTGGTAAAAAGTATGAAATAGGGTGAAATATTGCACCCCTAATTGGATGCGACATGGCTTAATGACATCATGATAATGTCATCAAGGAAACAACCAATGACCCTTAGGTCTCTATCATATGGGCATCGACGCATGGATATGGTGTACTGTATATTCAATGACCTTGATTATATGGCATGGACACATGTAACCATGGAAGATCATTTAACAAGGTTTGGGTCACAATCTATAGGTTGAATTTTTAGAAAGACGTGTTTCATTGGCGTTTTCGATCAACCCCATAATGCTTGGGATGACCAACAAAATGTGTGTGTGTGTGTGTGTGTCTATATATATACATATCTCTCTCTCCCTCTCTCTCTCTCTCTCTATATATATATATATATATATATATATATATATATATATATATATATATATATATATAGAGAGAGAGAGAGAGAGAGAGAGAGAGAGAGAGAGAGACTCACACACACACAACTCCCAACACAATCATTTGAGCAACATATATGAATGTCCAACCAAGTTTGTGGATAGAATTAAAAGAATTCTGAGGTGTGAAGGATTTGTATTAGTTCTAGTTTTGAATGAAGTTTTTTCTATAAAGTATTTGTTCACCGCAATGTTTATCATTCCAGTTTCTTGTCAGAAGTATGGTTGTCTCAATTTGGTGGTTCATTCTAGTTTCAACAATGACAACATAACTCATTGTTATGATAGAATCAATGCCTTCATTTGAAACCCTTTCGCAGTGGCCAATTCTAATGCTATGGTTGGAGGAAGCATTATGGTGCTATCATTTGGATAGAGCTAGTCTTATCATACAATATGTTGAAGTTGAATGGCCATGGTAGTGGTGTGTTAGAAATATTTAATAGAGTACGATTGGTGACATATTGAATTGGCATGAGGATAGTGTATGGGGGTGGTCCATGTACTCGACTCCAATGGAGATATAGTACTCAAAGTAAAAGGAAGGTGGGTTTAGTTTCCTCCAGTAGGTCAAAGGTTGCAAATTGATGTAGTGAACTGAATATGAATAATATTGGCGGTTTTATCCCATAAAGGCTTCCACCTAAGAATTTATGTATCTTTATGATATTATGCATTCTTATTTTGTTGAGACTTTATTGGTATGTCACTAATATGGTCATGCATTATTGTAATTGACTATATATTGATTATGGTTCATAAATTTATGGTTGTGTGATTAAGAAAGGCTGTTAAATTTATTTGACCTCACACTGATTCACTCCCCCCCACCCTCTTAGTGTGACCTTTGGGCCAAAATAAAATTTATTAAAGGATATGATATCACATTTCAGTCTAAAGGATGTGAAATAAGGAAAGTAAGGTCAAGAATATCAGTGCAAAATGAAACTAGAATGTTAAGTAATTTATATATCCTAGATGAAGTGAAAGGAAAAAATGTGTTAAATGAGGCAAGTCGATGAATGATGGTTATGGCATAGAAGGACGGTTCATATCATTTTTTAAAACCTTGTAAAATGTACAAAAAAAAAATTGTGAGAGACATGCCAAAGATTTTAAAAATGAATGACACCATTTGTAAGGCTTTGCAACATGGAAAATATACTAGATTTAACTTCAATAAAAGCGAATACTCATCAGCAAAGCCATTTGAAATTTTTCATGGAGACCTCTATGGGTAAACAAGAACACAAACATAAAGAAGTGAAAGATATTTTATGCTTCTGATTGATGATTATATGCAACTTTCATGGGTGACTTTCCTTAAAGAAACATTTGGAGCAGTTGGAAAATTTAAAACCTTCAAATCTCTTGTTGAGAATGAAAATAACCAAAGGATCAAATTATTGATAACAAATATAGCAGGAGAGTTACTTCTAATGAAGTCAATGAATTTAGTGAAACACATTGAATTAGAAGAAATTTATCAGTATGAAATTTCCATCAACAAAATGAAGTTGCTCAAAGAAAGATTCATAGAACTACGTAGGAGATGGCAAGAGAAATGTTGAATGAAGAAAAACTTCCATATACCTTTTCGGGACAACCATTAATACAACGATTTAAATTCTAAAGAGATATCATATTAGAGTAAATAACCATCAAGACTCCTTATGAATTATGGAAGGGAAGACCTAATACTATCAAGTACTTCAAAGTGTTTGGAAGCAAATTCTACATCAAGATAAATCATGTCAATTTAGGGAAGTTTGAATCAAGAAAAAATGAAGGAATTTTCCTTGTTTATTCATCTATAAGTAAGGTCTACAATTGTTACAAAAAAATACTATGCAAAATAATATAAATCATTGTTGTAAAAGGAGATGAAGAATTACCACAAAAAGATAAGCCACGGGAAAATATAACTTCAAAGGAGATAATTAACATAGAACATTAAAATGAAGCAATGTAATATGATTTTGAAGAAAATAATTAAGAAGAGGAAGAATAGGAATAGATAGAGCATAAACATCGAAAGACTCCACCTAGGTATGTTTAGAAAATTGATCCAAAAAACTATGTTTTTGGTCATAACTATTCATAAATTTACACCACAGGTAGACTCATAAGTTCACCCAATGATGCAAAATTTTCCTTGTTATACAAAATATAATGTTATTATCCTTACACCTTAAAATTGATAAGAAACTGATAGTTACATTCCTCTTCAAGGGGGAAATTTTTTACAATTA
This sequence comes from Pinus albicaulis, assembly GCA_034641835.2. Classification (NCBI taxonomy): domain Eukaryota; kingdom Viridiplantae; phylum Streptophyta; class Pinopsida; order Pinales; family Pinaceae; genus Pinus; species Pinus albicaulis. The sequence goes on along the minus strand of CM076579.1, from coordinate 1,164,020,858 downwards.
ATACAATGTACAAGACCATATTAGATGATCCTACCACTAGGAGACTATATATATATAGGAGAAAAAGGGTAAAATTGTAAAAAAATTGGAGAAAAATGGGTAGTTGAATTGCTCTAGGTGAAAATATCCAATTTGTGACCAAATGAAGCAGAATTTCTCAATTCTGAGACATGGGTTATCTTCAAAGAACCGTGTTTCCTATAACCCAGAAACTGTTTGACGGAATTCAGCTTTGTGAAAGAGTTATCATCAGAGGAATATTCCACTGAAGACCACTCCTGAACGTGAACATATTGGGTCTCTATGAATATTTCTATATTTGGGGATTAAAAATTTCACTCTTAAATGGTTGTTAGCCCTTTCGTAAAATTCACATATTCCATCATTCTTGAGGAGTTTCAACTAGCCTTATTCAATACTAACAAGAAGGTGAGCATTTTTGTAGACAAGGTGTTTGACTTGTTCGATACAAAGCATAATGGCCTATTAGGATTTGAAGATTTTTCATGTGCTCTCTCAATGTTTCATCCAAATGCTCCCATAAACGATAAAATAGAATTTTCCTTCCAACTTTATGGCCTAAAGCAGAAAGGCTTTATTGGGAGACAAGAGGTGAAACAAATGGTTGAATCATACCCATTGCAGAATCCAGTTGATGTCTCTGTTCCTGTAAAATTCTGATAGCCATCAAGGCAGATAGACCTACATACCTCACTCCTTTTTCCACATGCCCATATCTATCTTCTAAGTTTTTTTATTTACTTTGAAACCGAGTAGGTTCAGCGTTGTCTGGTGGTTTTGGGCTGAAATGTGTAGCCCATCTATTTGAATTCATTTTTCAATATTGCTCATTGTTTTTGGCCTAATACCTATTAATTGGTAGCCCGTTTTCCTGCTCTTTTAAGTGCCCATTTATATACAATTCATCTGTCAATATACGATGTTTTTTAGTCTCATGTAAATGGCTATTTCAGATGATTCCATGCAATTTGAGACCCCAAAATCTCCGTAAAATGCCCATCTCAATGACAATGATGAAGATTTTTCCCCTATGATAGCTGACAAAATGGATAATGGTGATGATAAAGTAGAAGGTGATGTTGTGGGTTTTCCCAGTTATAATCATGATGAATTCATCTTGAATGTTGAAACATACTCATTGTGGAATCTGGTATGAACCTTTCAGATCATGTGGATGAAAGTATCATTGATAAGACATTCAAGGAGGAAGATACAAAACATGATGGGAAGATCGATAAGGACGAGTGGAGGAGTCTTGTTCTACGACATCCTTCTCTGTTAAAAAAACATGACTCTTCCATATCCAAAGGATATCATAACATCATTCCCAAGCTTTGTGTTTCACTCCGAGGTGGAGGATACATGATTATACTCCAGTGGTAATATGGTAGCCTTAAATGCACAAACTGCAGCCTGTAGTGATTATAAATTTATGGAGGAGGTTGGATATGGAGCGAGTGCCATCGTGTACAGGGCCATCTTCTTACCTATGAATGAGGTCGTGGCCGTTAAGTCCCTGGATCTTGACAGATGCAGTAGTAATCTGGATGATATTCATCGTGAGGCTCAAACAATGAGCTTAATAGAACATCCAAATGTAATCAAGGCATATTGTTCATTTGTTGTTGAGAAGTGCCCTTTGGGTAGGAATGCATTTTATTGCAGAAGGTTCATGCTTGCACATCATCAAAATAGCTTATCCAGATGGTTTTGAAGAGTATGCCATTACTACTATTCTGAAGGAAACATGTAAAGCTTTGGAGTATCTTCATCGGCAAGGACATATTCATCATGATGTGAAGGCTGGGAACATCCTCGTTGACTCTGGTGGTGCAGTTAAACGGTGAGCCTTATTTCCTCTACCATAGGCCCATAAATGTGCCCAGGCAGGAAATTCCCACCGTCAGATTAAAGTTGTAGATCATCCTGCGGCGGGCATTTCTTGCCTGGGCACATTTATGGACCTATGGCAGAGGAATTAAGGCTCACCCAGTTAAACTGGGTGACTTTGGTGTGTCAGCTTATATGTTTGACACGGGTGACAGGCAGCAATCAAGAAACACTTTTGTGGGAACTCCATGTTGGATGGCACCAAAGGTCTTATAGCTAGGCTTAATGGCATTTTGAGAGGCATAAATAAATAAGTTTCCATCCTTAAAATCATTGTTGAAGCTTCTTACGATGCCTCTGCTAGCTACACGAAGTTCAATTTCCTCTAGAAACCAAGAACGCACCTTCTAGCAACAGAAGAATCCCACAAAAGGAGGAACGTTTTCCTGAATTTGTCATTCTGTTTCAAACCAATTCTCATTCCAGCGATTTTTAAAACAAATAATTTTCTCTATTTCTGGGTTGAAGCTCCAGTTTCTAATTAAATATGTATATATATATCAGTTGTCGGGAGTCGATCTAGGGGGGAGATGTGTGGTAGCTATAGAATGATAAATAGGATCAGTCGATTTTCTGGAGAAGAAGAGGAGATGTAGAAGCTGCGCATTAGATAGGAGGGGTTGATCGAATATATAGGAGGAGTCAATCAATTGGGTAGTATGTCCATCGATTTTCTGAAGATGTAGAGGGTGCAGAATTAGTGAGTCCATCAATTAAAATCGATTTCTCAGATGAAGAACCGGGTGCGCAGATTAGTTAGACATTAAACAGAGGTCGAATTGCAGAGATGTAGAACAAGATTTGAGTTTGCAGAGAAACGAGGAATTGCTGTGTGTAAACCAGAATTGTTGTGCCTAATTTGTGTAATCAATTTCTCAAATGTTGTTTTAAATATTTGTATAAATCCACTTCATATTGTGAGCAGTAGCATTGTTACTATGATTCATATTGTATTTTGCATTTGATGTTTTAAATATTTCTCCGGCTGCAGTAACTTAGCTTACTCCAGGCGTGGGAGGGCCCACCACATCTGGAGTCAAGCTTCATCAATCAGCAGTAGGCAAATTAGTTGTGTGCGATTTTAACATTCTAGGTTCTGTGTGAAGGTGTGGTTCAACTCCAAAGAATTCATTCATTGCAACATTTTGCCAATTAATGGATTGAAGAAGTATTACTCCTTACATAAGTAGAAAATATTCTAATACTTCTAATTTTAGTATGGAATAAAAAAAGGTTATATGCTTTGGATTTTGGTATGTTAATACGAGCATTTTAGACTATAACTCCAAGCTTGAATAATATAATATTTTTGAATGTTTGCAGATTTTGATTTGATTTGTTTGAATGTTTGTAGGGTTTAATCACCAATTGATTTGTTTATATATCCCAGGACTACATTTAATCATTGGATTTATTTTTAATTAGAATCATGATTGCTTTCATAGTATAATCATTTATTTATGAGTTGAGCGTGGATGTAGTGGATTTGATTATGGAGGTAGTAGTGATTTAGTTTTCATTAATGATTTACATAATTTTGATTTAGTTTTAGTTATTGAGTTACATGATTCGATTTGAAGAAGGCTTGCTTTTAAATAGTTCATTTTCATTTAGATTAAAATATTTAAATAGTTTTTAATTGGATTCTCAAGTGTTGTTTTATGGAGTGACATGGTTTCTTTTAGCAATAGATAGAATTGTAATTTTTTAATTTAAATCTTGAATTTGTTTAGTTAGTTTAAGGTTTGAAGTTATTATTATGGTAATGTGTGTGTTCTTTTAGTTATCTCAAGTCTTAGTTCCAAGTGTTAATGTCAAGTTAGTGAGAGGAGTTAATAGATTAAGGTTTTTAAGTTATCATAGGAGATTTAAAAAGTAGAATGCGAGTGCGAGAATTTTACATGATTGAGGATTTATTTGTGGTTTAATTGCATTATGGAGTTTTCACTGAACGAAATTGGTTAAGTAGGTTTCCTTTTCAAGATTTCTTGTTTTCCAGCAAATGTGTGTTTCATTTCAGCACCTAATTTATCATTAGTAAGGAAACTCATATACTCTTACCATTAAGTTGAGCCAATACGCAGTACAAATCACATTTACGACTCCCATATTGATAATTAATATTGAGAGGTTTAATCCGACATCTAAGTTGCCCAACATTTTGACGCCGTTGCCGGGGAGTTGTATTTTGGCTCAGGTAAAAATTTTCTCACAGAGTTTCAAGGATATTGTAGGACGTCAGAGGGCAGAGAGTGTACAGTAAGATGTGAGTGAAGAGCCACGCATCCACTATTGTGGGGCTGCTCCAAATTCTGGCCATCTTGCTTATCTCTTGAACTTTTATTTCCTTATCTTGCTTATGTGTAGAAGTAGAAGTAGGCTTTAGACATTTAATTTCCAATTTTTTTTCTTTTCATAGATTAAATAGTACTTTGATTTGCCATTTTCCTTTCATGCAAGTGTGGTGAGTTGTATTTCAGTCAAAAGATTTTAAAATTCATTTATCTTTAGAATCCAATCTTCAACATTATATCATTTTTGGGGTACTGTAAGAACCCTTGCGTACTAATCCATGTGATGACAGAATGTACCAGTTTTCTCATTGAAGTCAAGAAGATGGTATTTTGAGGAATCATTCAATGAGGAGTTCTTATGCTACTATAGAGACGAACAACTCATCCGATGAGGAATTCGAAAGTGCAGAATTTAATGTTTTTCTTGAACATAAGTTTAATATAATTAAATCTTTGATTTCAAAATTGGATGATTTGCAGGAACAAGAGAAGGACAAAGAATCACTGCTTATCATTTGTGCTAACTGTCGAAAGAAACATTTCCTTGGAAATTGCCCACTTAGTGGTCTGGAAGTTTGCAAAATTTGCAAGGATGATCATGCAACCAAACATTGCCCATCACTGCCACAATTACAAAAGGTACTCAAGGAATCAAGTAAGGAATCGAATCAGCCGTCAGGTATAACTCAAAACCAAACACTATTTGATACTTGGAATAATAATTATTTTCCTGAGCAGGTTCCTCAGCATGTTTATAATCCTAGAATTTCATGGAAAACTTTTGATCCTCCTCCAATTGAATATCCAAATTTATGATCGTAGTGGCCCTCTCCTTGGCCCTCATCCTCGAGCTAGATATCTCCATGGCCTCAAGAATTATTTGGACCCTTATCTCTAGGGAAATCTCCCATGCAAATTCAATCATATGAGCACCAACAACAACCACAATTTATTTCCAATGCACCATTAAGTTATCCTCCTCCATGGTCCTAGCCGTATGTGCAACCTTACCCTAGCCCTTATCCTTACCCTATCCCAAACCCTAATCCATACCTTAACCCTAGTTCATACCCTAGTAAAAACCCTAGCCCAAACCACATCCTAACCCTAATCTAAACCATGAGGTTTCACAACAGTTTCAAACACCTATTCTTTCTGTTTATTCCCGCATTGAACATAATGCTACATCGTCCATGTTGGAAAATGGAATAAATTCAGAAACTTCCCCCATTACTACAGAGAATTCACCCCAGGAATATCTCATTGAAAGAACACTAGAGGAGCAATCCATAATTGGAATTTGTTCTAAAAACGTTGTTAAAACTCGAAACCCTAGAATCTCTCTCAACCATTCTTGTCAATTTGAAAAGCATATATTTGAGCCTAAACTTGAGGGATTTATATTTTCTCTTTCACCAGATTCTTTGTGCCTCCAGGAGAGTGACTATCAAAATGTGGAAGACTTGCATCAGTTGGAAAATCATAAATATGTGGATTCCATTGAATCTTGGTTTCAAGCAGTCATTAAGCCATCTTATTTCCTCAGCATTCAGAAACTCTTGGTACCATATCAATTAAAGCAACTGGTTTCTCATGCTTTTATATGCCTTGAATTTTATTCTTTAAAACTAACTGTGAGTATAATCATCATTTTGTTATGCACATGGCTTCATTGGAAGTACTCCTATACTTAAACGGGAGTCTTTCGCCTCTTAGGGTAAAGTAGGGTAGGAGAATAAATGAATAAAGTTGTTATCATGCTATTAGGGTTTTTAATTTTAAATAATCTATGTTAAAACTACTATTGACCCACATTAGTTGTGAACACACACATTTGTGACAAATATTGTTGAGTACAATTCACTCTAATGCCTCATGATTTTGCAAAAGTAACCATGATTAATTGCTCTAATAAGTTGTCGTCTCGGATATATATTTTCAATTTCCCTTAGAATATACTATTGGAAAACCCCTATGGTGGACCACTCCTGCAAAGATCATAATGAGCTATTCGAAAGAACACTAGCATTCTTAACTCAAAGAATCTTTCAGTCCTTGTCTGGGATATCTTTAACAAGTCTTTAGGGTAGAGGAATTAGCCTGCAATGATTAGTCATTAAAAACTTTTCACACCATCCTGTACTCTTAAGGAGTAGATATGTCTCCCAACTTATTAAGTAACCTTTAAGGTTAATCATAAACAGATTTTATAAAATATTTAGGGAAGGATAGGAGGTCTCGTAATGAGCCGACCTACCACGATCATGAGACCTAGCATCCATGACATTACTGCTCTTGGTCACCAAGCCAGAGTAATGGCTTTCAGCCAAAAAGATGGAAGACAAGAGGTCTCATCACGAGCGGGCCTGTTCATTCATGTTACTTCTTGTGAGTGGCACTGCCATCAGCTGGTTACCAAGCCAGGACAGTGGCCTTCATCTAAAGAGGAAAATAAGCTAACTCTGAATCTTTATCTAGTAAGTGGGATACTGACATTTCACTAGGCTAAAAGACATCCCTGTTGAGGTTATGGACACATGCGGGCAGCAGGGCCATGTCTGTGGTATTAAAGCTAACTGCATACTATAATTTTTTTGGTTATCCTTCATGCCATGCATATAAATTGTATACAATAATTTCGTAGGTCTTGTAACAAAAGGGTATTTTGGATGTAAATGTTGTAGACCTTCTCTAAAATCTTGATGGTCACAGGACATACAAAAGCCAGTGTATGATTACTCCAGGGTATTCCTCCCAGAGGAACATACTTACATAAGAGGATCATCATCTTTCAATGGTAAACGAGAGAGAACCCAAAGGCCTCCAATAATGACAACAACTAAATGTCTTAGAGCATATTTGAGAGAGAAGGAGAGGGAGTCCATAGAAATGTTTGATTCAAATGTGGAGCCTATGTTTGATGATCTAGAATTCTTCGACACCTATGTTGATAAATTTCCCATTGGGATGAAAAGGAAATCTATCTTTTATAACCTCCCATATTGGGATCATCTTAAGATTACCCAGTTATTATATCCCATGCATATATTTAAAATTGTTTCATCTTCTTTATGAAGGCACATATCATCGAAAAAAAGTGACACATTGGCTATTAGGAAATATATTATTACTTCAAAAAATAAAAATAAACATTCGCCAAGACTATTAGAAGGTATAGGATCAGAGGTAGGTGTTGATCCCTCTAATTCGTGGTATTTCAAAGAAAGTGATGTCCCATGGATTTTAAAAAATGATGATCTTTCTTTAGCAAAGGAAGTTAAAGAATATCATGAAGATCAGAAAAATTAAAATGAATTAAATAACTAATATGCGAAAGAATATTGTTACGTATATAAACAAATCAATAAACGTGTAATTTACCAAAGCAAACTCCTAGGCCTAGATAATCACGTGTCATGTATGAACATATTTCATACAACATAAAACTCCTATATTCTGTGATGGGTCTTGATACATCATATACATTTATCCCATCCCATAATTCCTTCAATTTATCTACCAGTGATTGTAAGTAGACATCCATATTCTTCACTTGTCTTCTACCAGGGACTATGAGAGCCAACATAAGCTGTTCATTCTTCATGGAAAACCATGGGGGGATATTTTTATTGATCACTACTATATGCCAAATAGAATAGTTCGTGTTCTGGAGGGAATATGGGTTGATGCCATCCATGGCTATGTTGATTTGTAGACTTCGTACTTCATCCTTGAATTTTTAGGGCCATGTATCCTCTATATGCTTCATGGCTATTAATTCAGCTGGGATTTGCATAACTCCCAACTCACTTCTATGTGAGGCATGCCATCCCTACAACATAGCTAATTATTTGCAACGAAAGAGCCTTTAAATCTTCGGGATTATAGGCATGTGCCTCAATATATTAAAAGGAGGACCATATTATTTACCCTTGTTTTTTATTTATTGTACCTGTCATGCCCCAAACTTCAGACATATTTATTTGTCTGCATATTCTCCTCTATATAGAATACAATCATTTGGACATGCATGATATGGTATGTACTCAACACCCAACACTTTCAACAATTTCTTTGCCTCTTCGCAGCTACTAGGAAAGACATTATAACTCGGAAGAACCTTATCTTTGAATAACCTATCGTTGGTGGTCACGGAATATATTAAATGTACATTAATGCCGATATATTTATTAACGTTCATAAAATTGACCATTTTTAATGTTCATTTTGTGATTATATTTCTAAAAATTATATAAGGGAGGACTTTATGGTAACTTACCTCAAAATCTCCGAGAAACATGCATTTGACAATCCAAATTTTTCTTTCAAGTTGTACAGTAACATTTTTTTCCCCAGCTGGGTAGAATTTAACTCACCACCACGTCCAAAGAGAGGGGTGGTGGAAGAAAATTGAAGGCTTTCAAAAAAGGTGTCAACGATATGAGCATCATCCCCTAGCTGATCATCGTTTGGGAATGCATCTAACAACATTGTCTCCATGGCAGTCGTATCACTTAAGTAATCATCCATACCAACCTCTATTTGATTGCCTCCATTGCCATCTTGTGACGAACTACTATTGTTGTAATCATTCCTAATTGGTGAATCTCGACATACGGGAATTGGATCTATGGTTGATTCAACCATTCTTGGTATCATTCCTCTTAGATTTTTTCTCTTAACTCAGCCTTCTCTTGATTTGACATTGTCGTGGGGTGCAATGGAAGATGGTAGGTAGGTCTCTCATCATCACTAGTATCCTAATCATCTCAAAAAATATATTTGAACATGATTAGTACAAAATATATGATATCAATTAGTAAGAATGTTGATAATGCATGATTAATTTTTTTGACGTTTAAATAATTACATTAATATACCAAACAATTATTATTACCATCATTGTCCCAGGATTGTGGCTAGAAGATGCAATATTGTTACAACTGGCAGGGTGAAGCGGCTGTCCATTTCCATCTACCAAATGCGCCTTGCGGTATGCTGCTCCTGATAAGAGCTTCCGATGTTTTGGAGTTGTTTGATTATTTTGTGCATCTGACCTCAATTCTAAATCTACATGAACCTGAAATTTTTTATACATTATAAATTTTATTAGGATGATTGACATGGATAAAAACATAAATTCAATCAGATAATGAAAATATAAATAAAATATGAAGTAAATATTATGTCTCAAGATGGATAGGGAGAACTCCATGATATTGGACTTTCAGAAATATTATGGAATGAGCTAGATTTTGAAGAATTTTCCATTCGATATAATTATGATATTTCTCCCTGCATTTGAGAAAAATCAACAATATATTTTAGTGCACACACATAAAAGTAATTTCGGTGCCTTAAAAATGGACTTATTTTTATCCATGCTTATGTATAGCTAACCGCACCAGTGTTGTTTGAGTTATTGTGCAGTGGCACCGTGTTATTAACTGATGCACCGATGTGGTGTTATTAATTTACGCACCGTTGAGGAAAAGCCACAAATAAAAAAAATGCAATTTTATTTTTTTAAGGTGAAAAAAAAGGCAGTAAATTGAAAAATGGATGGAAAAATATTTTTGAAAATATAATTTCATAAAGAAATTCTTTAAATACTAAACAATTTTCATTATTTCACTATTTTTTCAAAAATTTTCAGCGAGAGATTTGCACGAGACATACCTGGAGCAAGAGAGCATGAGAGCATTGTGGAACAATGAAATAATTTCGAACAGAACTATTCAAACAATCATAATTCCAAACCTCTGGTGATTCAAACCCTGTAGCATAGAATTTCAGATGATCTCGTGATTAAATTTTATTGTTTTTTTAATATTTTCTGCAATATTTTTTATGCAGTAAGTGTTAGACTCCTGTATTTCAAAGTATCACAAGGTGACTGATTATTGATTAGATTTTTCTCAAACTAAAAAAAATATTCCATAGCTATCATTTACTTTTAGAGAAATAAAAGGAACTCTTGACTGTCAAGAGCTTTAAAGAAATCGATCTACCTTTCCATTCAGTAGAAGGAAGAAAGTGTTGCTGATAAGGTGTGATGGTGATCGCACTTCGTTTATACCCTCATTTCATTTCATTCATTCTCTTTACCCTCTCATTTCCTCCATATCATGAAATTCTCATAATCCCATTCAAACCCTAAAACCCACATGGATAACCTTTGGGATTTGTTCTACACACCCACTAGCAGCCATATCATTATCCCTCTTAAAATTTCCTTAAAACGTAGCTCCACCCCTGCTTTAGGCTGCTTGATACATTCATATCTTTCACATAAACCACAATAAACACCCACAATTCCTTGATATCCTAAGTCTGGACCTCTACCTCTCTCCGCAATCACACATCGCAAGATTCAAAAGGTAAGCACCGAGGGGAAAATGTTATCGCTGCCGAAGTGCGCTGTGGGGGACTAGCGAGACCCCTATTATTCATCACCTACACCTCAAATTCTTTGAAATAATTCATATTATGGTTCGGCTGACTTTTTCCATCACTTATCTAAACTTCACGTGTTCGCTTGGAAAGGTTTATGGTCAGGTCTGTTTCCCGATCACAATCGCAAATCGCAGCATTTAAAGGAAGAGCACGGGAGGTAAAGGTTAAAGCCAGCAAAGTGTAATATGCGATGCTGCGGTGGGACCTGATCGCAATTGCAAATCACAAAAACTAAAAGACAAGTTGCAAAGTTAAAATGTTAAAACCGCAGAGTGCGATATATGATGCCACGGTGGGGCCCAATTGCAGATCATAGATTTTAGAAAATAAGTGTAAGGATGAATGTTTAATTAGCCGATATGTGATATGAAGTGACATAGTAGGGTGACGTGGCAGGGTGACATGGCAGGTGACGTGGCAGGTGACGTGGTAGATGGCATGGCAGGTGACGTGGCTGATGATGTAGCAGATGGCGTGGCCCTGGTCCGCATACCTCACATCGCAAGGTTTAATAAATAAGTACAGAGGTAAGTGTTATAATTGGCGAAGTGTGATGTGCAAAGCGGTGGGAGCCAATCGAAAATCGCAAGTTTAAATGAATAAGTGCAAAGGTAATGGTTAGAAATTATGAGATGTGAAGCGCGGTGATTAGCGCGGATGCGATGCAGCTTCAGAAATAAATTATATGAGATTTCAAGTCTAGGTAAATGTGTTTTTGCAGTGTTTAGTTAGAAGAAGAATTAAAACACAAACGAAAAGACCCGGGTAGAAAAGGGCTCGTGTTGGGCCCCACCCATGTGTTATATAATGTAATATCCCAAGCGTAAGCCATTGCAAAAACTATCATAAAATGAGGGTTGTTAAATAATTAAATATTATTAAATATTATATTGATATTACATGAAGAATATTCTTGTAATTCTTAATTATAAGAATATTGGAAGAATGATTTCTTAATTATTTTATTTATAAGAATTTATATTCTTCTATAGAAATAAATTATATTTCCAAGTTGATATCTTTTATGAGTTTTAGAAATAATGAGTAATAGTTTTGGAAAAACTATGGATAAGTGATATTTTTCTCATAAGGAAAAATAAAATTTATCTTTAAAAGAAAAGCATGAGATTTTTATGGAGTGCTTTTGTGATTTAGAAAAATCAAATTTATGGATGCTTTATGGAAAGCTTTTATGATTTAGAAAAGCTATTCCATTTTCTTAATTCTATTTATTGTAAGCCTATGAGAAAAATATAGGGGGGATGAGAGAATGCATGGATAATGGAGCCAAGGAAGAGGAAGAAAGAATTCCAAGCATGCATCAAAATATAAGTAACTATGTTCTTTGAAAATTCTTTTGTTTGCATGTGGGGCATGATGTTATAATAATGGAATTTATTTGCCAGGAAAAATTCATATGATAAACAATCAAGATTAATTCTTGAGAAAACCTCTATATAATTTTGTGCATAGAGGAATAAGTGTTTTATTCATTGAATTATGAGAAAATTTTATGTGTTGTGAATTTATAAAATCTTTTCATGGCTAAATAATTTTTTGAATTGCATGAGTTATTGGAAAACAAGGTCCAAATACGCCTTTATATATCCCAAACCTGGATGTATATGTAAAACGTGAATGAGGATTTTTTAAAATAGGATGTTATGACCAAAATCCTCTTTCATGTTTTAAAAATTTGTTTCCCATGTCTCAAAAACCGTGTCCTAAATTGATGTAAAAAACGGGGAATTATTTATTATTGAAATATAGAAAAATGAGCTCCAAATATTTGTTTGAATCTTTCAAAGTAGAAAATGAGAGACATTATTTGGAATGAAGCCATTAAAAACAAAAACCTCTTTTGGTTTTCCAAAAGTAATTTCTGTTTGGTTGGAAACCTTGTCCAAATTTGATGACAAAAACAAGAAATTATTTAATATTTAAATCTCGAAAAATGGGTTGCAAGGATTCATTCGAATATTGAAAACCGTGACACCTGGGAAAAAAATGAGGAGGTTATTCTTAATAAGCTTCTTCCAAACAAAAACCTCTTTAGGTTTTCTCAAATCCGTTTCCATATGTTTGTAATACGCGTCCAAAGTGGATGACTAAAACAGGAAAAATTGAGTAAAACAGAGTGCTTCCATTTCATTTTTCAATGAGATAAGAATAATTGTTTATGTACATAAAGACATAATAGTTATGCTGATGATTATTTACAAGGAATTAATTTATATAATTACTAAGTGTGTTCTCATGATTCATATGCATTAAAAGTTTTAAAGAGAAATATTGGACTGTTGAAGAGAGTATGTGCTTAGGTGCACATGAATAATATCTACTATATTTGATCTACTAGAAATTATTATGTGACTTTACATGCATGAGGAGATTGAGTGATGTAAAAAGATATAAATAACTTATGTGAGGGTAAGCTCACATAAAAAACTTGCATAAAAGACAATTGGTTGTGTTATCTGAGAAGGATTTGTTATTCATGTTATTTCTTGAAGAAATATTACAAATCTCTCTGGTGTGTGAAATGATAAGAAAATATTTTCTAGTTCATGCATAATAGCAAGTGAGTTAGCTATCTTTTGGAAAAAGAATAATTAGGGTGTAAAAATCCTTGGAATATATATATATATATATATATATATATATATATATATATATATATATATATATATATATATATATATTTTTTTGTATGCATGGAAGCAATTATTATGTTAGAACTCTTCAGAAATAATTGAACAGAAAAATATATCATTGTACGCGTTATTGGAATAGATTCTTTGAGAGGAAAATTAGTAATCACATGTGAGAAACATATATGCTTGCATGCATGGGAAAAGTATATTTTTGTTGGAAAAATACTGAGAGGGGGGGGTGAATCAGTATTTAGGATTTACTCAGCATCTTTTTACTTTTTCATTCTTTAATAACCCATACGCTACTTTACTGAACCAGACTCGCGTATATACGTGGATACCCTTTACTTAACTCGCATATGCTCAGAGATATTAATAAACAACCAATTCTTCACTTATATCCTTGCATGTATTCATTTATCAGATGTTTATATAGAAGTAGACATGTGCAGTAATAACAGAATGAAAACATCACACAAAATCATCGCACATGAACACCATGATTTTTAGGTGGAAACCCAAGTCGGGAGAAAAACCACCACTGTCGTTGTCTCAGCCTTCAATATTTTATTATAGAGAAAAAATTATTACAATCATATACTGGTGCAGACTTATACCAGGACGTAGGCACCCACCTGCAAAAGGCTGCAACCTTCTCTCGTTTACCAGCCTCATCTGGAAGGGAGCTTCAACCCCCTGCTCTCATTTACCAGTCTCACCTGGAAGGGAGCTACTACCCCCTGATATTAGCACCAGCTTCTACTGACAGAAAGCTTCTATTATCAGACTGAAGACTTCAACCCCTCAGATTCACTGCAGACCACGTTTCATCAATTTTCAAACTGGATCCAAAAGCTCCAACACAACCATTCACTCTTCAACAAACATACCTTGCCCAATGCTACAAACAGAACAGTGAGCCTACTGAAACCAGAATATCAGAATTAACCCAGACTTCAGAATAGACCTTCAGAACCACATTCAACTTTGAGCATTCATCAGTTTAAATATGTTACGCACTTTTATTTAGATGGATCCGCGTATATACGTGCTTTCACTGAAGACAACCCGTGTATGCATTCATGCAACTTTTCAAGAAAACCCTAACAGGTCATATGCGCCTTTGTTGTAATAGATCCGCGTATATACGCACCTTCAGTGAAACGAGCCTGTGTATAGATCTATAAAAGATAAAATTTGTAGAACAGACCAGATCTATGAACTTACCCAGATTTCTTCAACTTCTTTTAACAGATTTGCGCCAGGTCTTCATCACTTCTTTTCAGATCATCCAAGAGTTTTTCCATTTCAAGATCTAGAGATCTTGAACCTTCATTATGTTTATAGATACATTCTAGAATCAGATCTATCAATTAAGAGCAAAGTTCCACCATACAGATATACTTCAGAGTGAAGTATTCATTAAAGCCCAGACAAAAGCACACACCTTGCACAATGAAATTCTTCTCCTTATATAGATTTAGCCTTTTTCAATACCATGAGTCAAAACCACATTACTTCCGATGGTATTCCTGGACGGGACCACATAGACAACCCAGCGCTCAATACAATGGGTCAATACCATGGTAATGCCCCTTGGTATTCTAATTTTGGAGCGCTAAAGCCCATACGCGACTTGGTACGTCCTTTTCCGCGTGCATACGTGACTTCCCTTAAGCTAACCCGCGTATTACTTTTGACATACATTTTTCATCATTCCTTTCATCATTACATCTGATTTGCTCTGTAAGCACATCATATCACATAATTACATCTTTACCAAGTCCATCAAGTCAGGAATAACTTCATCAAGAAGGTTGCCATCCTCTTCATCAAGTGGGTTGCCATCAAGGACAACACATTGCATCATATTGCCAACAATCTCCCCCTTTGGACTTGATGGCAAACCAAGATGGTGTTTGATCACCACAACAGAATCTCCCCTTATTCAAACACCAAACACCATGTCTCTCCCCCTTTTACATCAAGGGAAAAGGGTGGATCAAAACCATCACAAAGTAATTCTCCTTCATCAAAGCACTATAGATCTGAAGTGCACTGAAGTTATCATGCTCCCCCTGAATTCATGCTGAAAGTTCAAACATATTTGTCAAAAAAGTACATGACTCTATGACCTTCCTATGACCAAGGAATCATACTTACATCAAAGATCCAACCAAGTGGATTTACATATGAGAGGCAAATACCCAACCAATAGGGTTTACACAATTTGACTCAAGTCCTTACATGACTGAATATTACAAATTTACATCATAGGTCTCATCCATGACCTTTTCATCAAATTACAAATGTGATCTTTTATGACCAATACCAAAAAGATCTCAAGAGAGAGATCATATTATAGAACCAATATAATGCCAACAATGGATTATACTCAGCAAGGCCAATGCTCCCCCTGAAAATGTGCATCCAAGCATCTTTTGTATATGACCAAGGCTCCCCCTTTGCTTGTGTATCTTGAACACTTTCAACAACAAATCATCAAGGCATCTTCACCCAAAATCAGAGAATGAAACAGAATATAAGAGCTAAAACATCAACAGTGACTCCAAACAGCATCAGAGATACCAAACAGCACTGCAGCTGAGCGGAATAATGCTGACCCCAAACAAAAATTTCCAGCAACCAACCATACGCGGCTTTATGTGATTAAACTCGCGTATATACGCGACTGTGTTTCAGGAAACCCGCGTATACAATTTAATCTTCTAAATTTAATCAGATCTGATCTTCTGAGAGGTAGAGACAACACCCAACTTCTGTCTGAGATATTCGAATGCTTCCCTGGGCAGAGGTTTGGTAAAGATATCAGCAGCTTGTTCTTTGGAGGGAACATACTCCAACTTCACCTTTTGTTCAAGCACTTGTTCACGTAAGAAGTGATACTTGATGGGAATGTGCTTGGTCTTCAAATGCATAACAGGATTCTTTGAGATACTGATGGCACTTGTATTATCACACATAATGGAGATAGGAGAGGTACATTTGATTTGAAAATCTCCTAAGGTTTGCATCATCCAAAGGAGTTGAGTGCAGCAAGATGCGGCAGCCACATATTCTGCTTCAGCAGTAGATAAGGCAATAGAACTTTGCTTCTTACTGAACCAAGATACCAACCGAGGCCCCATATAGAATGCACCACCACTAGTGCTTTTTCGATCATCAACATTTCCAGCCCAATCTGCATCAGAGTAAGCATGAAGAGTAAGATCAACATTCCTTGGATACCATAGTCCAAAGTCTTGAGTTCCTTGCAGATATTTTAATATTCTTTTGACAGCCTGAAGATGAGACTCTTTTGGATTAGCTTGGAATCGTCCAACAATCCCAACAGCATGCATAATGTCTGGTCTAGTCCTGGTGAGATAAAGTAGACTTCCTATCATTGATCTGTATTCTGGTTGATTCACCATGGGAGAGTCATCATGAGAACTGAGATTGCATCCGGTTATCATAGGTGTGCTTACAGGCTTGCATTCTTCCATGCCATACTTCTTCAAAATTTTCTTAAGATATTTTGCTTGTGATAGGAACATGCCAGCTGTAGTTTGATGCACTTGCAAGCCAAGAAAGAATGTTAGTTCCCCAAGTAAAGACATCTCAAATTCTTGCTGCATAACAGAAGCAAATTTTTGACTCAAGGATTCTTCATTACTCCCAAAAATGATATCATCAACATATACAATCACAATAAAAAGTTTGTCATGTTCAATTTTTGTGTATAAGTTGCTATCAGCAAACCCCTTTGAAAATCTTTGTTGATGGAGATATTTGTCAAGATGATAGTACCATGCCCTTGGAGCTTGTTTGAGACCATATAGAGCCTTTTTAAGTTTACAAACAAGATTCTTATCATTTCCCGAAATGAATCCCTCTGGTTGTTCTATATAAAATTCTTCTTCAAGATCACCATTGAGGAAAGCAGATTTGACATCCATTTGATAGACTTTGATTTGTCGAGAACTTGAGAAAGCAAGAAACATTCTTATGGCTTCAAGTCTAGCTACAGGAGCAAAAGTTTCTTCAAAGTCTATACCTTCTTGTTGAGTGTACCCTTTGCAAACCAATCTGGCTTTGTTTCTTATAACATCCCCATTTTCATTTAACTTGTTCTTAAATATCCATTTGGTTCCAATGACATTTTTATCATGTGGTCTTGGTACCAATTCCCAAGTGTGATTCTTTTCAATTTGATCAAGCTCTTCATTCATGGCTTGAATCCAACATTCATCTTTGCTAGCTTGATTGACATTTTGGGGTTCAATTGTAGACAGGAATGCCAAATAGCTTGAAGATCCCACAAGAGTCCTCCTTGTTTGTACACCTGATTCCTTGTTTCCCAAAATTTGAGATTCAGGATGATTCTTTTGAACATATCTGGATGGAGCTTTCTCTGATAAATTATCTTCAGGTTCTTCATTGGATCCACTGTCTATATCATTTCCATTTGATGTAGAATGACAAAAATCACCATCATCTTCTTCTGTTGCTTGTTTTTCTTCTTTAGGAGCTGTAGGAGACTCATCAATGACAACATCAATACATTCAACAATCTTTCGAAGCCTTTTATTGTAACATTTGTATGCTCTGCTTGTAGATGAGTAACCAAGAAGTATCCCTTCATCTGATCTAGGTTCAAACTTGCCAAGCTTTTCATTATTATTTTTGATAAAGCATTTACTTCCAAAAATTTTAAAATGCTTTACAGAGGGAGAATTGCCATACCAGAGTTCATATGGAGTTTTGTCACTATTTACCCGAACATGTGCCTTGTTGAGAATATTTGCTGCTGTATGTGCTTCTTCTCCCCAAAACATGTCAGGAGTTCCAGAATCATCAAGCATAGCTCTATCCATTTGTTGAATTGTTCTATTCATTCTTTCTGCTACGCCATTTTGTTGTGGAGTGCCTGCTACAGAGAACTGTCTCTTTATGCCATGTTGTTCACAAAATTCAAAGAATTCATTTGATGTATATTCTCCTCCTCGATAAGATCTAAGACATTTGATTTTTAGATCCAATTCATTTTCAACCAGTGCTTTGAAGATCTGAAATTTCTCAAATGCTTCATCTTTGTGTTTAAGCAACCCAATCCAACACATTCTAGAGAAATCATCAATAAATAAGATATAGTATTCTTCTCCACGTGGTGACTTTTTCCTCATAGGTCCACAAATGTCAGTATGAAAAAGTCCAAGAGGCCTACTTGATGATCCTTCTTTGGCATTAAATTGTACTCTGGTCTGCTTACCAAATTGATAGGATTTGCATATGATACTTTCTGGTAGAGTAATATGGGGAAGACCACGAACAACTTGAAGTCTGCTTGCTTTGTTGATTTGAGAGAAGCTTAGATGCCCCAGCCTTCTATGCCATAGCCAATTTTCTGAATATTTGCTCAAGTAACATTGATCTTTGCAGTTCTTCAATACATATAGGTTGCTTGGAGTTCTTTTCCCTTTTATAATAGTTCTACCTGTATCTAGATCACGAACCACACATTCTTTTGAACTGAAGACAACTTCTGT